>PVKA01004459.1:62361-99060 GCA_004027165.1 Ctenomys sociabilis | reverse complement strand
GGTCAAAGGGACCTCCAAAAGGTCAAAAAGGACAGAACTTGGATGGAGGAAAGGAGATAAAGAGGAAGGGGAACATATATATATATATATATATATTGCTGCTAACTTCTGTTAGTTCATTGAAAGAAACATTGCTTATATTGTTTGATCCATTTTGCATGCCTATATCTGGTAATCTGAGCAACTACTTTGAAAATAATACACAATGTAACCTAAAAAATAAAAAATGAACCGTTTAATTCACTAAATAGTTCAGACTATAGAAGTATAATAAATAGATTCTTTACATTGATTTAAGTTTTGTGAAAGGAAAATAATCTAAAAGGTTTTTAATAAATTATCAAAGATTCCCAGATGCTTTATTCATTAATTCCATATTCACTGAAGACAAGTAGACCTGAAGCTGTTCTCTTATTCTCAAGCTCTGTATTTTTCTACTGAATTTACTCTTAATCCCTCAAATGCCAAGAAATGATTAAAAAAAAAATAAATAAATAAATTAAATGCTATTTTGTGGGTTTACTCAGTGGTAATTTGAATGTCTGGCTCCCACCCCATGATTAATTGTGTGTTGATTAGCCTGTATTTGAGATTATATGGAAACTAGCAAAATGTACAATATTACTTTTTCCCTTGATAACATATTTTGAAAGAAATTCAGAATCTGCACAAATTAAATTGAATTCAACATCATATATGGCATCAGTCTTTTGATAATATATGGGCAAATGTTCATTTTTCCCACCTGTAATCAGTGTCATGTAAAAGATCAGGATTATTTGATTGAGAAAGATTGATTTTAAAACAGAATTTTATAAGTAACATCAATTATACAACTAATTTATCTTCTTTTCAGTGCAAGTTGCTGAGAATGTGGGAAAAATAGAGATTTCTCTTAAAAAAAAGGAAAATGCTTCATGGAAATGTCTTGGTGTTCCCCTGGAGGAACATAATTTATTTATTCCAAAGAAAGACACAGGTATGCCGTGCTGTTACCTTCCTTGTTGCATATCTATTCATAAAGTTGCATAGTGGCAGAATTCTTTCTGTGTTTGGGAGGATTCTTTGTTTACGAGCTTAAAAAATTCTTTTCTTTTCTTCTGGGAAGTTTGAAATGAGTTACTGTATTTGTTTTTGTTGTTGTTATTGCTTGTTTCTTTTTTGTTTCAAAGAGATTAAATTTTAGATTCTTCTATTGGTGTTTAGGTATAACAAAGCCTTCAGGTGATGCTACTGTGCATGAAGAGGCCTGCTGTGCCTGGACTCTTGTTCCGCCATTCGCCCATCACACTCCTCTAGAGACTTTTTTTTAAATATAGGCAAATGAGTTTGTGGTATTCTTTCTGTGCACATCTTAAAGATTCATTTTAGTGTTTTTCTGCTCAAGCAAGACAGTTTTCAGCTAACTCCTGGTGTGAAAATACTCATTTCCTTTTTTTAAAGCTCTTAATCATAATTAAGCATAGCATATGTAGTATAAGTACTCTATTTGATAAAATTTCACAAAATGGTAGAATTTCATTCTTGTTCCAAGTGTTTTTGATTTTCCCATTGAGCCGCTGTCAGGTGGACTTTTTTATGCTTCATGCTGTATCCTTATCCTTTATCCCAGTGTTACATTTTTGTTTTCTAGACATTTTTATATTGAATTTCCATAGCCAGGCATGTAATTATTTTGTCTTTTTCCTTACCATTTTTTTAACGTTTCTTTTTCTGTGCGTTATAGTTTTTTTAATTTACTCTTCAATTTAATTTCTAATGACTCTCTTAATTTTTGTACAGTTGTTTTCCTATCCTTTTTGTTTTTGTTGTTATTGTTGATGTTTAGCTTCTCTTATTTCTTTCATTGTTGGGACAGGGAGACAGCTCAGTGGTCTAACCACCAGCCTGGCAAGAACCAAGTTCAGTCGCTAGTGTCGCATGTGGTGCAGGCCCAGAAGCCAGGCATAGTTGGTGCATGCCTGTAATCTCAGTGCTAGGGAGACTGAGCCAGGAGGATTACTACGAGTCTGAGGTGTGCAGCAAGACTCTGTACCAAATGAATAAATAAATAAATATTTTTTAAAAATTATTGATAGTTTTTAAAGCGTCCTTTTCCAGAATGCACTCCATGTGCCCCAATTTTGTTTGTTATGTTTTACTCTTTCATGTTAGTTGCTTTCTTTGAGTGCATGATAGTCCTTAATGTCCTTAGAGTTTAGCTGGTTGGAAACTGTGCATGTGGGATGGCTTTTGGCAGTGAGTTACTGTACAGCTGGATGATTTCTTTGGAAACACGTGATTCCAGTACTTCGTCAAACTGCATAGTGAAAAAAATCTTACACCCAGCCTTTTGAGAGCTTTGTGGGAAAGAAAGCTGAGATAGCCATAGTTTCCTTTTTTAAAATTAAGAGATTATATTGGTTTGTTAGGGAATTGTAATAAACCACTATTGACCGAGTGGCTTACAATGTAAATTTGTTTTCTTTATGGTGCTAGAGCCTACAAGTTCAACATCAGGATGCTAGGAAGATTGGTCTCTTCTGAGGCCTCTGTCCTTGGTTTACATAAATAGCTATTTTTCTGTGTTCACATGGTCTTCCTCTGTGTCTCAAGGAAATAGTATAATTAGATTAGGGCCACTGTAGTGGTTTTATTTAATTATCTTTCAAAGGACCCTATCTCCAAGGATAGTCACATTCTCAGGGAGTAGGTATTGTGACTTAAACTTATGAAGGGGGTTCAGTGTGTAGTACATGTCCCACCCAGTGACCCTGTGTCTGCCTTTCTGTTGGATGGCACTTGGCAACAGTATTCCCCATATTTTTTTTATCAAACCCTCTAAGAATGTATAGGAAACAGGACCACCAGAGCTACTTGAGGTAGGTGAGGATGATGGGCTAAGTTTGTCTGAAAGGAGGGGAGTAATTTGGGGGCAGGAATGACTGTGTGTCTTTCACTGTAATAAATTTTTAGAAACTTAAACATTTACCATATATTTGTCATATCTCATATCATTGTTGTACATTCAAATTGAACTGTACAAAGTTGTGTATTTTTTAAATTTGTATTTTTTTTTATTTGTTTGTGTAATACAAGGTCTTGCTATGCAGTTTGGACTCATAGTGATCCTCCTGTCAGCCTCCCCAGTTCTGTAGTTATAAGCTTGAGCCACCATGCCTGGTTACCAGGCCTGCATGGCACACCTAGGGTGGGGCCTGCACAGCATGTGGTACTGGGGATCAAACTCTGGTCCTTGTGCTTGCCAGGCAGGCACTTAGACCACTGAACTATCTTCCCATCCCCAAAGTTGCTTATATTTCATTTTTTACTTAATAAAATCATAGTTCCATGTTCTTTGTACTTTGTTCTGGGCTGCTTAGCTGCTGACACTAAGCACGCACGTGTGCGCAGACACACACACACATGATGGAGTACTGTCTGTCCTTGTTACTGTGCTTTGCACACTGTAATCAGTGTGTAATTCAGGCTTTCTGGGGGGCATGTGCTCATTTGGACAGCTGCTTGTCTTCTTACTGAACAGATGTTTTTGCAGGCATGCAAGGAATAGCTTCCGCCTCTCCGCAGCTCTTGTCTGTGCTGCCCTGTCTTTACCACCTTCAGTAAATATTCATAGTTGACTGGAAATGAACAGATGCTAGTGAACAGAAATCCACAAATGCACAAATGTGTGGACAGCAGAGAAAAGTTTCACTGAGCTTTGCTTTTTCGTGAGATCGCCTGTTCTTTTGGGGCATAAAGTTGTTGCTTCCATGGCAACTGTAAGGTGCTTTGCTATCTGTCATTCATTTCTAAGTATGAAATCTGAAGAAGCATAAAATAGGTGAATCAATTGAATAAGAAATTCTTTATGATTTTAAAAGGGTAAGCATTTAGAAACTTGGAATGTAAGGAATTCAAGCACTTCAGTTTACATAATGGGTTGAATTATTAGTTCTAGAACATGAGGGGGAAGGTAATATGCTTGTACATGTTCAGATTTAGTGGCAATCTTGCTAAACAGTTGTGTTGTCTTAAGGCTTCTTTTGAATCTCATCTTTGAGAAAGAGCTTCCTTTTTTTTTAACTTAAGGCTTATCTTTAACATTCCAAAATCCTGTTTGAAAGAATAATTCTGTTTCTATCAGTGCACTGGGAATAGTAAAACATCTTACTACACTTTAGGAATATTTTTGACAATGTTAGCTGAAAAGGAATCAATGGCTTTTTATCAACTAAAAAAATACTAATTTAAAAATTGTACTTCAGTCTTGAGCATTCTGCTTCATCGTGTCTTACATCTTTAGTATTTGAAGATAGGTTGTCAATATATTTGGCAATATATTTGTGTGGTTTGGTTTAGTTGAGGATAATAAAACTATACTACTGGGAATAAATGGAAGTTTATTAATGAGAAAGCTGAATAGTTAGAAACAAAATAGAGACCTGATGTGGATCCCATCTACTTGACAGAGTGAGGCAAGATTGCAAGTTCTAGGCTGGCCAGGGCAACTTAGAAGAGACTGTCTCAAAATTAAAGAACAAAATAAAACATCAAAATATTGTTATTGGTATAATCAGATATGCCATTATCTCATACTTCTAAAAGTATGCAGTACCTGAATTTGACTTGCTTTGTCATTCAAAATGTCATCAACATTTTTAACTGTATGAAAAATAATGTTCAGTAGCATCTTCCTTGTCACCAAGCTCACAGCCTTGCGAAGTTGCTGTCTTAGAAACAGCCAGCCCTAGTGTGCTGACTGTTCCCCACTGTGGCCTGAGGAAGGTTTAATGGAATGTCTTTCCTACTACATAGCTGTAGGTTGCAGATTTTTTTTTCCATGTAGATTTGTCTAGGTATTTAAAATTTTGAATGTATTATTTACTCTATTTAAGTTGTATCTTTCCTGTAGGTTGCATTTTTAAGTGTAATCCCATTAATGGAAGTCCTGCATTGACTCAGGAAATTCTTAGAATCAGTGAGGAAGGTAGATTGTAAATTAGGAGATATTTAAATGCCTAAATAGTAGTAAAAAGTGCTGTGGAAAGATAAGATTGATCAGAACTGTGAACCGGCATGGTAGTACAAATCTGAAATTCCAGTACTAAGGAGGCCTGGCCAGGGGGCTTGGTTTTGAGGCCAGCCTGGGTACATAAGGGAGATTAAGGCCAGCCTGCATTACATAACTGCTAGGGAAACCCTGTCTCAAAAAAACCAAAATAAAAACAGAACTGTGAGAATGGGGATATTGGAGAAGTGAGGTCCTGCCGGGAATATTGAATTAGTCAGCTGAATCTTCAATAACTTCTTGCTGTGTCTTACATCTTCTTCAGCTGCCCTGTAATCGTGGGTGAACTTCTCAGCTTTTATCTGCCTGTATTTCTAGTATGGAAAAATAAGATGATTAAAAGATTTAAAGTTATTAAGAACCTGACACAGGGTCTTACCTCTGTGATCCCAGCACTCTAGAAGACTGAGGAAGGAGAGCCAAACTTGGATTCCTGCCTGGGCAATTTAGCCAGAGCCTGTTGGCAGATCGTTAAATAAACAAATGAATGAAAGGCTGGGATGCAACTCTTTGTGAAGGCCCTGGATTCAGTCCCCAGTGCTACAGCCAGAGGGGACTGAAGGAGAGAGGGAGAATGAGGAGAGGGAGGAGGAAAGGAAGAGAAGGGAGGGAAAGGGAGAGGGAGACAGGAGGGGAGCACATAGACCTTGAGGAAAGGTAGTGTGGACACTTAGAGCTATTTTTCGCCCATGTTGAAGATTTTCCCTGTTTTCTGTTTAACTGTGTGAAATTCTGTTTTTTTGAAAGGAAAATGTAGTTTGTTTTCAACATGAGGAAAAAAGTAGACACTGGTTATCACATCCTAACTGCTTTAGTGCTGCCCTGGGTGTCACATGACTGTGTGTGTGTTAATGAACAAGTCAGCCTTTGGGGGCAGAAATATTTCTGTTATATAATTTTGATGTAAAATATTACTTTAGCTGGGTTGATGGTGTGTACCTGTAACCCCAGCATTTGGACAGTTGAAGCAGGAGGAAGATCTCCATGTTTAAGGCCACCTGGGCTACAGAGTGAGACCTTGCCCAAGTTTTAGAAAACTATTTTCAGTTTCTCATTTTGTTCCTCAATTCTGCTTACTTGGTGGTGTTGAGGCTGAAATGGCCAGCATACCTACTTAAAGATGCCACTCTTTCTTCATGTGCTGTGTTTCCTAGCCATCTGCACTGTCTTGCTCCTCAGTAATATTTTATTATGCTTATTGGTACATTTTAAGTAGACATAATGATTGCATTCATCATAGGGGATTTGTACCTGTAGATGATATAGTGCAATTCTTTTTTCCCCATTCTCCTACCCTCCTTCCAACTCATTCCACTCCCTATTTACAAAAGCTTTGTTTTTGTGTTTTCCTTCTTTTCTCATCCTTCCTTTCCTCTGCACCCTCCACCATTTCCCTTCCCACTTGGACTTTTCTTCCTATTTCACACTATCTGGTACAAGTTTTGGACCTTATTTACACAGTCAGTTTCTCACACCAGAGAAACAAAATGGTATTTACACATGTGTGTCCAGTTTATCGCCTCATCTAGGAGGATAGTTGGGAGTTCAAGACCAGCCTCAGTTACAAAGTGAGCACGAGACCAGCCTGAACTGCATAGTGAGACCCTGTCTGTAAAAGACAAAAGAGTATGGCCTCAAAGTGCATCACTTTATCTGGAAACGTCTCAAGTTCACCCTTCTTTATGGCAGAGTAGTATGTGGGATTGAGGCCATTTAGTAAAGCAAAGGTTGAATATGTACTATAGAGACCTGTTATTATTTTGTATTAATTTACATATCAATAAGAAATATGCATTACTTTCTAGGTCTGTACTACAGAAAATGCCAGTTAGTTTCTAAGGAGGATGTCACTCATGATACGAAGCTGTTTGGTTTGATGCTGCCACCAAGCACTCATCTCCAGGTGCCAGTTGGGCAGCATGTTTACCTCAAGGTAACTATCACAGGTAAGGAAGGTATTTGGAGGCTTTGAGGAGCACTGTCCTCCTTTACACGCAGCTCCAAGTAGTGCCAGTCTGTTTTGGGCATAGTCACCTAATCAGTTCTCATGGGCAGCTGGAATTAGCGTGAACCAGAATGTTTGTGGATGCATTGTCTCCGACATGCTGGAACTGTGGCTGTACCCCATTATCATAGGGAATGAGGAAATTACCCTGGTCAGAGAAAGCATTCCATCAGCACTGTAATCTATTACTGGCAAAACCCTGTAGAAAGAGGGACGATATATAATAGTCTTCCAAAGACTACTAGAAACTCATAGTAGTTCCTCTTGCTAGCTACTTATGGCTTCATCTCTTACAAAGTTAATTTTTAAAGTTCAAAATAAGTGGATGTTATGAATTGTTTTTTACATTTGCCACCAGTAAAAAGAAGCTCTAAAAATATAGGGTTGGGGAAATAGCTCAGTAGAATAAGTACCTGCCTGGCAAGCACAGGGTCCTGATTTCCATCTCCAGTACCGCAATCAATCAATCAATCAATCAATCAATCAATAAGTATATGTATTCTTGTACTCTCAGTTTCATCCCAAAATTACCCTACTTATTTGCTTTAAATATCTGTCTTTTTGACGTCCAATATTTTCTTAGCCTTTTGAAGTTGCAGAAAGTAAATTCTGATGCTAATCATAGTCATTAAGCCAATTAAGCTTAACTGATCAGTAGCTAGGTTTTAGTAGGTATGGTATATTATAATGGTAAGATTTTCTCTTTACTGTCACTAATACCAGATTACCACTGAAGAGCTAATACATTCTAGTGTATTTATTATTAGTGTATTTTAATTTACATATAAATTATATAAAAGGCAGTGTATTAAATATTGGTCTTTAAAATTTGTGATGACTTGTCTGTGGACTTGTCTGTAGCCTAAACTATGCCATGAATTCTTATTTTACCTTTTAGAAAATAATGTGTTCTTTGAAGTAGTTAGATTAATATTCTTTTATTTCTTACCAAAGCATCATATAATATGTCAGAACATTAAAACATACAAATGAAAAGGAGAATTCTTCCTTTTCTCTCTGAAAATGATCTCATGACCTCCCATAACTATTGTTAAATATTTCATGTGTAATTAGAATTATTGTGTAAATACCTTCTTATACTCCATGGGAAAATTTTTATTTCATTTCTGTGTTGGCTCTTTACAAAGTTTATATGCAAAGGGAATAGATGAATTTGTTAATATGTGGCTTTATGAAGACCAAACTTAATAAAAATAGATTTTCCATATTAGGGTTTAAATACTGATTTGATAAAACTATTTCAGGATTTGTAAGCTTAAGGCAATACAAATCAAATCATATGCTAGTAGATGTAGATCATATAGTTAGAATTATATGCTAATTAGGTTTAAATGTTGATAGCATAAAATTTTTGTTTCATCTTTAAGAGCTCAAGTTTGTAAAATTTCTCTTTCTTAATTTTTCTAGGTACAGAAGTAGTAAAGCCATACACACCTGTATCCCATTCCCTACTCTCAGAGTTCAGAGAACCAGTTCTTCCCAATAATAAGTGCATCTACTTTTTGATCAAAATCTATCCTGCGGGAGTCCTCACCCCAAAGCTTGATCATCTTCAGATTGGTTAGTGATTTTGCTTTTGTAAACCTCATTTGTGCTCTAGGTTGAGTCAGATACCCTCCCTTAGCTCTATTGGGGAGTCTGTGAAATACCTTAAACTCAGCATGTCTCAGAGTCATCTGCTCGTTGTCCTCTGCTCCACATCCCTCCTCATTGTCGTGTGCCCTGAACCTCATCTCGAGACTGGTCATCCTTGCATCATCTCATTTTCTCTCTCCCAATTCAGCCAGCCACTGGGTTCTATAGACTTGGCCTCCCAGGGAATTTTTACTCATTCTTTCCTTTAGCCATCCTCTAAAATTAAGCTGTTATCCCCAATCATGACCTCTAATGTTGTTTTTAAGCTGATCTCTTTCTCTTCCTATTCATTTGTGTTTTCCAATAATTTCTCCATTTTGCCCTGAGAACAGATTTTATCATGTTGCTCCACATCTTTGGAATCCTCAATAGGTCCCTGTTACTGCATGGCCTGATGCAGTAACATGATGATTTATCCAGTTTTATCACTTGCTATGCAGAAATACTGCTCCTTAACTAACACAGCTGCAAAGGAACTTTGCTAGTTTGTTGAGTACATGCATAGGTAACCAGGTTCCTGACCCATGATGCCCATTCACCCTTTGTCTCTCAGGAGCCACTTTTTCAAGACTCAAACAAGATCTCAACTCCCATGAAACTTCCCTCTACTAGACTCTGAAACACCCAGTAACTGTTTATTTATAGCTCCAGGGATAAGTACAGTTCCTCTTTATCAGATTTGAGGCTAAGGGCAGAAATTATATTACTTATATTTGTATCCCACATCTGGCCTGACAGTAGGCACATGCATCAGGAGACGTACCTTGAAAGACCGAATAAATAAAAGAATTATAATGAGGTGTGATAACATTTTAAAAACATTTTTCTTGCTTCTAATTGTTTATCCTCTAATAATTTTTCCTATGTTTCCTTTCACTGATTTTAGAACACTTTGCAAAGATGTTCTAAGGCAGCATTAGCAGTATATGGGATAACAATGAAAGGGTATCACTAAAATTTGGAAACAGAGAAACTAATGCTACTTTCTGAAAGTTAAACTTGAGAAATCTTTTCATAGCAGATAGTAGTTGTCCGTACCTATAGAAACTAAAATGCTGTATATAAATGTGAACTTGAAGAAGTTCAAAATACACAAAAATGGAAGGAAAAACTTTGTAAAGGAAAAACTGGCACATGATTATAATATAGTAGGTGAGAACTTAATGATCAGTTTGTAACTTATTTGTACAGAGTTATGGACAGCAGAGTGGACAGTTAGTCTCCAGAGGATAAAATGCAGCGTTACTTCAGCTTTTTGCGGGCACAATAGACGTCACAAATATCTGTGTCACTTGGAGTAGTATACTTGTATGAGGCTTTATCTTGACCAGAATGAATTCCTTTATAAAACTGTTCATCTTTTTGTTTTCATCCTGTGTTCACCAGCAACCTTTATATTATTAATTAGTTTTCCAATTATTCTTACAGTGGAAATGAGATCTCTGTCTGGGACACTTCATGTTTAGGACACTAGATTTGTGTGCCAAGTTCAACATACAGATGTCACTTACAAAGCATTGCCATTTTTGTCCTGCATACTTTGTCACAGATACTCTTGTGAAGTTGATTAGAATCAGTTATCCTGACTGAATCTAATCAATTTCATGCCCTTAGAAGGACAGGACTGCAGGTAAAAGTTACTAAGTTATTATCAACCTGTGAAACTTCTCTGGCGTTTTCTAAGGGCATTCTCACCTTATGGTCTCTTTCAAACTGTAACTTTCCAATACTTGGTTCATCAATTACTGCAAAGATTTTACTATCCTTCAGTGAAAAACCAAAGAAACATTCTAACAAACCAGGCATTTTAAGATAATATTAGAAATCATTTAAAAATAAGGGCTGTAGGGCCAGTGAGATAGCTCAGCAGACTAAATACCTGCTTTGGCAAATACTGGGACCAGGGCTCAGTCCTGGGTCCCGCATGCCATGCCAGTTCCGCACCTGGGGCCTGCCAAGAAGGTGACCAAGACCAGACATGGTGGTGCACACCTGTAATCCCAGCGCTGGGGAGGCTGAAAACAGGAGGATCACCACAGAGCCAGTCTGCGTGGTGAGACCATGTACAAAGTATGTGAAGTGAAAACAAATAATAAATATAGAAAACAGTGTCTGTTAATGTTTTCATTTTTTACAATGAAAATCTCCAAATGTAGTTCTTGACAGAAGTTTTCTTTTGTGAATGGCTCACAGTGGTCATGTCCAGTGCACTGTCCGCTGGGCACTGCTTGCTCATCTGTGTTGATTCTAGATGGGAGCCCAGCATGCCCCAAATGTAACTCGTTGCTTTGGACTCTGTTAAACTTGGAATAGCTCTTATTTTAATTGGTAGTATTTAAAAATTGGATGGAAGAGAAATGAGCATTTCTAGTGCCAGGTTTTTAAAGTATTTGTTTCAATTTCCTTTCCTATTAATACCATTAGTATTTAATTAATATGTGAGCAGCCAATATCTGTACTGTGCAGGACAGGTGTGCCTGGACTTTGCTTTTGAGGTGCTTATAATTTAGTGATCACTTCTTTATTGATCATTTGTAGATAAGTACTTTGCAGCAGTTTATGAGTTGTAGACGTTAGACTGCTTGGGAAAATAATGGTGGGAAATGATCTAATTACATATCCATCACTACTAATTTGATTGTGATTATACAATCTATACATACTTGGGAGCCTAATGGTTATCTTTAAAACTCCTTATATGTATTAAGGACTGATATATATATAGTCAGCAGGTTAAATATTTAGTCTGTAATCATTAGTGTTCTAAATTCAACCTCAGTTTTCCTCCTGGGTTGTTTTTCTGATTCAGTTTATATTTCATTCTTTAGGAGATTTTATTTCTGTAAGCGGTCCCGAGGGCAATTTTAAAATATCCAAACTCCAGGAATTAGAAGATCTCTTTTTAGTGGCAGCTGGAACAGGCTTCACACCAATGGTCAAAATCCTGAATTATGCCTTGAGTAATGTTCCTAGTCTCAGGTATGTCATCTTATCTCTAGTCACTGTTGTTCATAAGGAGGCAGGGGTGGTGCACCTGTGGCATGTGTACCACAGCCGCTGTTTGTCATTGAAAGCTCTAAAAGGTTTGCTGTTACTGGAAAGGCCCTCTCAGGTAGCTGTCACTCGGATCTTATTAGATTTGTTCTCCTCATTCATCATTTGTTACTCTCCCTCCTGTAGTCATAGCTATTTTATTAACTTGATTCTTTTATCTCATTTCAGTTTTTTATATTTTTGGTTACCTGATTGCTTCTAAAAAGCATTTACCATAGTTCACTTTAGATGTTCCACTTGTACTTTATATTTTAAATGTAATTAGTTACATGTAATACTTTTTGTCTTTTAAGGAAGTTGAAGTTGATGTTCTTCAATAAAACAGAGGATGATATAATTTGGAGATGCCAATTGGAAAAATTAGCACTTGAGGATAAAAGGTATTACACCTGTGTTAATTCTAAGTAATCAGACCTGTGTACTAAGTCTAGGCTTTGTGTTTTGAGTTGACCAGGAAGCCCTTCAAAGAAAAATATAAGCTAATTCATCCTTCTAGAAACCTAAGTAATGTTAAAGCCCCTATGTCCAAAGAAATACTGCCTAATAAAAATCTAGGTAATATATTATATAAATATATATACTCCTGAATTAGGTTTCATTGAAAATGTTCCAGTATAATTAGTTTGCCAGTTTGAAGTTGTCTTATATAGTAGGACAGATAAAATAAATCTGATAAGGATTGACTAAAATTAAAGGTACTATAGGGTTTCTTAGAGAATTAGTGACTCCCCTCGAAGGAAATTTCTTGATAATTTTTCTAGAAGGGACTTTATTGGTTAGCAAGGTTTTCATTTTTGTTATTTGCATTAACATTTATACATAGCATTATTACTGGTATGTATCTTTGGAAATACTGTTGTAGTCAATAGAAAGCAATTCTAGTCAAACTTAGCTCAGAACTATGGATAACCACTAAGAAGATAATAATGTACACTGTATTAATTATTGAAACTGCCCTATTAATCAGTTTTGAAACTGTCTCATTGCTGCTTTTTCTCAATAAAATAAAATAAACTTGCCAATAGAGTACATTAAATTTTTTTTAAAATGGAAAAAAAATCTTAGCTCAGAGATAGAAAGAATAGCAAATTGAAAATTCTCTTTTCTGAAAGTAAAAGCTCAGCAAAATCAACTAAAATAATTTAAACATATGCAGCAATTTTCCTTAAAGTACTACTCAAAAACAATTTATTTTACAAAAATTAATTGGATGTGTTACCAGAGTTTGAAAAGCATTTTTATAATCATTAGTAGCTATAATTCAGGGATTTATAAGCTTCACAAATTATCTGAAGTAAAAGCATAATAGTCTGATGTAACTAAAATTCTAGGACTTTGTAAAATTAAAGACCTTATAAAGAAACTTAGCTATTGGGGTCCCAACCCAGAAGGGAAAGTGAGAAGTCGAAGCTACTTCAGGAGGGCACTGAGTGGGTCCTCCTTGGAAGCAGGGAGGGAGGACAGGTGGTTGTCAAGTTGAGCAGACTCAAAAGTTGATTTTGAGCCAGAAGGGCATTAGAGCCCCATGTTTTGACTACATTGTGACTACAGCTCTTCTAAGGACACTGAGGCGGAGGTATCTCACTGGTGTCATGGCTTCATCCTGAGAACATCGGCTGCTCATGCTGAGACCTGAAGGGATGGCTGTTGTCACTAACCAGAAGCAACTTGGAAAACGCGACCTCAAAGGAAATCTCATGCTTGAATCTAGTGTTTCAAGTTGCCTCATTACAGTAATACTCTGTAGGCTTCAGTTCAACCTCAGCAGTCGACATACATCCTTAAAATTGGTATAAGATGGTTCTTTTGAAAAAATCTTTGATGGGGAAAAGAAAGAAATTTAGCTGTCAGGGGTTCCAGGTTCATACGTATTTTGTGAGTATCTGTAATAAGGTTGTGCAATGGGCTTTTCTATTTCTTTAACCTGTTATCTCCCATACCCTCCCCTTTCTCTGTTAGTAAATTACTTTCACAAAGTTAAGGCTAACCTGAACCTACTTATCCTATTGGCTAGTTACTGTTACCTATTTAAAGCATAAACCCAAGAGTATATATTATTTGGTAACTGTGTGCAATTTAAATAATGCCGTAAAGAAATGCCAGGTCTTAGGTTTTCGTGCATCTTTTATACTTGGAAGCCTAAAACCTAAATTCAAATTTACATTGTATTCAAACTTAAACTTTATGACTTGAGACTGTTCAGAATTACTTAGTGTGGGCCTTTGTCTTTATTTTCTAAATAAAACAGTGACATCTTCCCTGTATATTTCATTAAGAAGTACGAGGTTTGGAGAGGATAATGTAAGTGCTTGAGAACTGTGAGCCTTTCCTCAGATGTTCGAATTGCGGTTACCATGGAGCTCTGTGCACGCTGTGATTTCTATCTGAGCTCCCCTTTCCCCAGATATTAACCCCAGCACTCTGGGAGGTTGAGGCAGTAGGATTAAGAGTTGGAGTCCATCCTGGGCAACTTAGTAAGACTGTGTCTCAAAGTTTAAAAAAAAAAAAAAAGCCCGAGGATAAAGCTAAGCGCAATGCCCAATCTTCGAATAAGAATTTAAACCAACAGTGGTAGGCTTTTTAAACTAGGATTTAAAAAAATATATTTCTGGTAGGTAGGTTTCTGACCAAAGTATTATTTGAATAAATCCCCTGAAGAGAAATTTATAATTTCTTTTAATTTAATGCTATTTTAGTGAGTAGACATTTTACCTTCAACCTTTAGTAGTCTAGAAATGTGATTTACAGATGTAATTTGTGAAAAGGACTGTGTTCACATCTTCTGAACACAAAGTCGCTTGTGGGTTTTGTTTTGCTTTGGTCTGCGTGTTGGGGTTGGAGCAAGCACACAGCCTGTAATACTAAGGATGAGGAAAAGCCCTTGTTTTCTCTTCTCTCTGCCTGACCCTTAACAGCACTTGCCAGGTGAGTGGTACTTTCCAGCCTGCCAAGGGAAGTGGCTCTGGCCTGCCATTAATCCTCACATGTGCTCCTTGTCTTTCTCCTTTTGGCCACCTGTGCTTGTTCATTTGCTTTCTTTCCTCCTCTGCTTTCTTTTTCCTTTTTTGGAGATTTAGCACTGCTTGCCTGAGGTGCTAGACAGGCAGGCACTGTTTGATTTCAGAGCTCTGAGGACTCCTAGTTGTTTTTGAGTGAGGTTGGCTCAGGCACTCAGTAGAAAGAAAAGGCCATGCTTTTACAGATGGCTTTGAACATTATGAGGAACTGTGCTGTAGGCAGAGACTGTACGTGGAGCTAGAACCTTACCCTTAAAGACTTTTAGGTGAGTTTGGGTAATATTTTTCAGTCAAATTGTGATTGTTGGTTCCTGTCCATAAAAGGAAAGTAAAAGCTCAGATTCACTGTAATGTTAAGTAGTGACAGTGCATGTTTTAGTATTCCAGGCTGCTAATGTTTAGATATATGTTAAACGCTTTTGCTGACATCTTGACTGCCCCATGTTGCTTGTAGTTTTAGTGAAAAAGTGCTGACAAAATTTGTTACCAGAGTAATTTCCTTGGTTAAATTATTACTGAATTATGCATATAAAATTTTTCTGAAATATTTTAGTTAAAAAAATTGCAAGGCTCTAGAATTGTCTCACCATTTCCCTAGGTCCTACTGGTGGAGTTCTGAAGGGCATTGTAACTACAGAAGCTGTGTCTTCAGAGGACAGATGAGGTCGTGGGGTCGAGGGGGAAGGAGTGACTAGGTTTTTGTGAGAATGAGAGTGTAATATCAGAGCTGCAGGGCTCGAAGGGTTTTGGAAAATAAATGAGCATTTTTGTAAGTGGGAAAGGAAGTGTGGGGTAGCAGAATTATGCAAGTAACAACATGAGGGCTAGAATGTTCTAGCATTCGAGTGACAGCACAGAGCTCAGTTTTGTTCTTAGACTCTTCATCAGCTAAATCAACTAGGAAAAGCTGGGACCCAAGTAGTAGGAAATGATAATTTGAGGGCAATGAGGAATCACTGCGATTTCTTAAAGCAAAGACTTTGGATGATTGGGTGTGGATTTTTAGGAGGACTAATGTGGCAGTGGAGCATCCAAAAGAGTATAACTAAGACTGTTACGAATAGTATTTCAAGGGCCAGTGAGATAGGTTAGCAGACTAAGTACCTGCCTAGGCACACACAGGGTTTGATTCCCAGCACCATATGTTGTGCCAGTCACTGAGACTGGGATTGGTGGCATACACCTGCAATCCCAGTGCTGGGGAGGCTGAAAACTGGAAGATCATGAGTCTGAGCTGTGTAGCGAGACCCTATATCAAATACATAAAATTAAAAAAAAAAAATTCAGGCAGTTCATGAGCACCTGATTTGGTGTTGCAGCAGTAAAAATGAGGAGGTGGGAGGGTATGTGTGTGCAGGGTGACAGAGATACATGCTGGGAGCTAGATGGCTAGAGCAAGAGGAAGGAGAATCCCTGGCTAGATGGGCTGTGATTTAGGGTGGATACATTGTACTTCAGGACTTCATCCAGAGCCCTGCTTGCCTACTATAAAATAAAAACTTTTGACAAGTGTATTTACTTTCATTACATTTGAGAACACAGGGGCATTCATCGGAAACTCTTCCTCCTCCTCCCCACATGTTTTGGGCACTTTATGGGTTTTCTGAATTTATTTTTTGGGAACCTTATTTAGTCTTCTGGCTCTTTTTGTAGAGCACAGCAAAATTTCAAGGTATCTACTAAATATCCTTGCTTTGCTGCACTCAGTACTATAATTATTTCAGACACCAAGTTGACCTTTATTCAGAAAATTCAAGAGGAGATCTATGTCTTGAGATAGGAAATTAGTTTTGCTCCTGTTTAAGCAGTTTTCTTTCCTATGAAGAAGGTGATATGCAGGGTAGCAGCCTCTTTGCAGATCCTTAAATTGCACCCATGCCATCTATTCACCTGTTAGGTATCTAAAATTGTAACCAAGAGATCATTATGTGAACAAACACAAAATGCAAAGAAACCTGTACCTTGTATGTAAAGGTCCTGGTTACTGACCATCTGTCCAGTCGATGCCTGCCATTGATTATGGTTTTTATGTTTTATTTTTCCAACAACAACCTCATTAGGAAAAGAGCTGTAAGAAACCACTGTTCTCTTGTTATGTGACCACGTGCATTCTGTCTTATCCCAGTGTATATATATATCACTGGAAGTTTCTTAGTGGTTCTTTTGGGATCCCCTTTGATATGCCAATGAAAGATTGTTAACTTTCTTTCCAGAAAAATGTACTTATTTATATACATTTATGTAATTTATATACAACAGCACATGATCTTGTTTTGCCAAGTACAATTTTAAATTTTAGCCAGTATGTCTTCTTTGTAAATAGGTTCATTCCTTCAAAAGTTATTTTTTGTGCTTTTTTGTTGAGCCAGGCTTGGATAGGATATTGAACAAGAAAACAGGAACTGCCTCCTTACATAGCAATAAGGAAATAGCATATCTGTAATTTTCTGACACTATCCAAATTTTAAGGTCTAGGAAGGAAAAACCAAGGTAATGGAAGAAAGTACTACCCCTTATCCAGAATGCTTGCAACTAGAAGTGTTTTAGATTCTGGATGTGTTGGATTTAGGTTTTGAGATATGATAGGATGCTGGAAATGTTTCAGATTTTGGAGCACTTCTGATTTGCAATGTTCAGGTTAGGACAGCTCGACCTAAACTGGGAAGATTGTTTTCTATAAAGTGGATTAATACTAATGCTAAGTTGAAGCCTTGAAGGTAGGAAATAAAGTGTAGTTTTACAGGGTTCTGAGTTTAAAATTGTAAAATATTAGAGTTGTGGGAGATTACTTAGTTTTCCTCCCTTCTTCCATGAGTAGGTCTCTAAGACTTAAAAGAGGCCAGGGTCTGTGTGCAGAGCCAGAACAGTTCTGTAGCCCTGGCTGGTGCTCTTACTTGCTCCATGTGTGCCAGGCATGGGGAATCTTACCAAGAGCCCTTCATGGTTCTTTTTTTTTTTTTTTTTTTTTTGTCTTTTTGAGACAGAGTCTCACTATGCAGTTCAGGCTGGCCTTAAGCTCACTTTGTAGCTCAGGCTGGTCTCGAACTCACAATAATCCTCCTGCCTCAGCCTCCCGAGTGCTGGGATTACAGGCATGCACCACCACGCCTGGCAGCCTTCATGGTTCTTGTTGTGGTTGGAAAGTTTATATTTGTAATCCCATGAAAAAGTTACTGGATTCTAGTGAGTAGACTCCAGTCTTCCACTTCCAGTGCAGCTCCTGGTGAGACTAAAGACACTAAAACATGTTTGTAGTTGTGGGGAGCCAAGAGTTGCGTCTGTCTGGAACAGAGGCCTTGACCCAGGGCTGAACCCAGGTTTTAAAATTCATGAAGAAGTGGCTTGAGTGTGAGTGGCATTCTGAACGTGAGTGCTATGAGCTGGGTGGGCTAGGTAGGAGGCCTGTGATCACCTCTGCAATATGTAGAGAAAAGTCTGTGCAGGAAGAGTGATCTGCATTACACTATGGAGGTAGTGTCTGATGTTTTGGGATTCAGTGCTTTATCTTTGATGTATAATCTTTCAAGCCCCAGGAAGTCATAGCCTCTATCTTGGGGCTCGATCTCAGCTGACTGTGTGAAGCGCTGGCTCTTCATCCTGCCTTGTCCCAGCTCACACAAGGGAACTATGTGGGTCTGGGGAAACACGCCTGCCTTCTTTTGTCTGGATTTATATGCATTGCTTAAAGCCAAGTGAAGGGGTAGCCAGCTCTGTACACATTAGTACATGGAAAAGGGTCAGGTTCCGCCAAAATGGAGACAGTTGATCCTCCTTCCAGGCGAGTGCCCAGCCCGGGTTTCATGGAACTGTAACCCAGCTGAGGCACAGTTGTAGGAGGGCAGCTGTTCCAGGCACACTTTTGTTCTGTTCTTTTGTGGTTCCCTCATCTCCCAGACACGAAACTGTTCACCTCAACTCTTCCTTAAGCTTCAAGTTAATTGATGACCAATACCTACAGTTCTGCTTTTCGGGAAATATCTCGGTTATTGACTAAAATGTGCAGAAGTTCATTTGATTTGATGTTATTGAATATGGTAACAGTTATGTTTGCTAAGATGGAGCAAACAAAATAGGTACAGACTTTTTAATTTATTATAGCATTTCAGCTTTACTTAATAGTTTACTAAGCCTATGTGAAGATACAGTATATAATTACACCATAAGATTTAGATTGATGTTCCTTCCGTGTTAATACCATACATTTTCTTTAATCTATTTTATTCATAGTATTTGAGTGTTCCTGTGTGTTGACTACTAGATGCACAGTGATAGCCAAAACAGACATGATTCCTGTTTTCTTGGGGTTTGTAATCTGATGAGGAAAGTAGACAAAATAATCATTGTAGAACTATATGCCTACAACCTGAAGTAGAGGCTATGAAAAAAGGGAAGAGAGCTGAGATCAAAATAGGAGAAATAGAAGAGCCACAAGGCCAGCCAACATTTTGGCCTTAGCCTTTCAAGGTCAGTGAGGACTCAGGACACAGGAGAACCTGTACTGTAACATCATGAAACTCAGTTGAGCCCCAAATTTTCTGAACAAGGAGATTATGGAGCCACAGAGGAAAGAGATCAAAGTTCTATAGGCTCTCACAGAGGGCAAACTGGTCAAGCATTGGCCGTGACTCATCCACATGGATGACATAGACAAAGGATCTACAGAATAAGGTACAGGATTACAAGATAATCCCTGAGGGGACTTCACTGACCTCATCAGAAACAAAAAGTACATGTGTTGGTATATAGGTCTTGCTCTATCTAAGTCTTAACCATCCAGCAAAAAAGTATAAAAATGAGGTATACAACACGAGGCCATAATAATAAGTTGAACTGTAAGTGGCTATGGTCAACAACTTCTTTGGATAACTCACTATTGTTGTGGAGTGCTGGACTGTGTTGGATTGTGTTGTCGATTTCAGGCACCTAAATTGGTTTAATTATGATGGAGTGCCCATCTTTGACAGGTGTAGACAAAGGAAGGGGTATAGAAAGGAAGAATCACAATGTGTGTGTAGACAGTACAGTTGGGATAGATAACGCTGTGCTTCTACGTAATTCTATGAGAGGCAAGATTTGCACTAATGGTGGTTGGATATTATGTTGGCTTCTAGTGCTGTGGACAACCACTATGAAAATAACAAGGTAGAAAGTATTAACTGTTGAATCTTTGATATAATTCAGGTATAAAAAATAAGATACGTAAACAGCTACACTCTTAATTTACTGATAAGAGACATCTGCTATAATAATGTCTGTAAGTATAATATCATATATGCACCTTATACGATACCAAAACATTATGAAAACAGTTTGCAATGTATTAATTTATCGAATCCGTCCTATTAAGATGTCTTAAAACTGTCTCGTTCATATTTGTACTTCAATAAAAGAAAAAAAAAAAAGGAAAAAGGGGTGTTGAGGACCCTAGAGTGATGGGGCTGCAGCGCCTCCCTGTGGATGTGGTGATTGAACCAGGAACTGATGAGTGGGGTAGTAAAAGCCTTACAGAAAGAGGACCAAGGATGGGCGTGCAGCTGCAGTGAAGGTAGGCAGAAGCAAAGAGTTAGGGGCCAGGACTTGGTAGTGCCTTAGATGTGGGTGGTGAGGCAGCAGAAGGTTCCAGGGCACAGCTAGGTGCTGTCTTGTGTGGTCAGGTGGACTGTGTTGCCATTCACAGAGTTGGCAGCATGTAGCAAGCAGGAGCTCACAGGTTGAGGCTTTAGTCTGGGACAGCAAGAGCTGGGAGTCAGCTAGGCTTCTCAGTCACACTGGTTGTGAGGGCTTGGGAATTACTGGAGTAGTTTGAGCCAGAGACTAAAGTACATGTCTCTGAACATTATTCTTTATTGTGAGCAGATTATTGTAAGTGTAGAGTTCTCTGAAATCCCTTGGGATTCTCTTTCAGTGAGTTCAACTTGCTAATAATGTGTCTAAAGTAATAGACTTTATAAACTTTCTTTGCCTAGATTTGATGTTGAATATATTCTCTCAGCACCAACATCTGAGTGGAATGGGAAACACGGAAAAATTTCACCAGCTCTTCTTTCTGAATTTTTGAAGCGAAGCTTAGAAAATTCCAGAGTCCTCCTTTGCATTTGTGGACCAACGCCATTTACAGAACAAGGAATAAGGTGAGCAGCACTTTGGTGAGAAGATCAGCTAATTCAGCTCAGTTGTGTCTTGCATTATCCCTTGCATTCCTTGTCATATGAAGATACACTTCAGTAGTCTGCTAGCCAAGTTTCTATTCTTTGTACACATGAAGGCTTGGAGGCTAGTGATCTGCATGCTGTTAAGATATGTAACAGCAGCACACAGCTAGCAGTCAGAGTTCTCTGCCACTGATAAGTAGTGGACATTCACAAGATTGGTGCCACAGTCTTCCTTGGGACATTAAGCTGACCCTCGTCCACCAAATTTGATACTATAAATAATAATTAATAAGCAACATTAGTGTCATAATTTTCAATCTTGATTTTTTTGCAACTGGGTAAAAATTAGTAAATAACAAACAGTGATCCAAAGCCAGGTAGCAAGCAGGAGGTACTGCAGCCTAAGTAAAGCAAGACCAGTAAGTGATCCCTAGATAATGAAACAGTCAGTGGCAGTATTTGAAACTCGCCTTGATATGACTTATCTCTAAAACAACACCTTAAAATATCTGTTTGAACATAGCCATTATTGAGTTCCTAGATGTTTTAGAAATGTAATTGTCTTAAATTTCTATTCTTTTCAGTATGTAACTGAACCTAAAATTTCCTAGACTTAGCATGCTGTTTTATTTTTAATTACAAGAAGATTGGCCTTCATGAAAAAGTAAAGGCATTTAATTTTTTATGAACAAAAACAGCCAAGAGCTACATTGTGACACTGCTATCTTAGAAGTACTGTATCTTTATGAGTACTTTGTAGATTGCAAAATAGTGATACTTCCAAACGAGGAGAATTGTAAATCTTGCGACATTGAAAGACTGGCTGAGGCACTCTTCTGGAAGTGTCATATACTGCAAGATTTTTGTTCTTCATGAATGAGGGCTTCTTGAGGGCTGGCCGTGTCATTCATTTTAGTTCCCTGGAAGTGATACTCCCTCCACACAGGTGCCTCAGGACATTCGTAGCAGTAGTCTGCAGGTGTGGTGGCCCTTGTCTGTAATCCCAGTGCATGGGATTGGAGGATTGCCCGTGTGCTGAAAGTTGAAACAGAAGTTTGACAGTAGGATGATGACATTGATATCAGTGCCATTTAGAAGGCTGGCTGCAGACTTTAAGCTGGAAGTGTAAAGCTGCAAGCTCTTCTCCATCATCAGCCCACGGTGCAGCACGTAGGTGCAAAGGCTGAATTGGTCTCGCGTTGTGCTGCACTTCATACCTACAGGGAAGGCAGCCATAATCTATGTTTTTGTATTTTTAAAATCAACTCTAATCCATATAACTCTTCTCAGTTTTGCCTAGGAACTAATTTTTTAATGTTGTACTAGCTAACTTACCCAGAAATTGATTAATTATAGGGGTTCTTAGTATGACTTAACCTTGAATGTGCTGCATGCACTTGCCTTTGAGGCGTTTCAAATCAGTACTTGAAATCCATAGCATCTGCCTTGTGATTTTCAGTTTGGAGCTTGTGTCTTTGATTTCCTTGTCCTTACAGTCTTGAAGGATATAGTATGTCTTTCTTAAGTTGAAAATTACAGAAATTTCATACAGTATCATTTTATTTATTTTCTGTGAAAAGACATGTTCTCTAATATAGTTGTCCTGTGGCCTTTTTAAATTAATCTCAGCGGGGCTGGAGAGATGGCCCAGTAGAATAAGTGTTTCCCTGGCAAGTGCAGCATCCTGAGTTCAATCCCCAGTTCCACCAAAAAATAAAATTAATTAATTAATCTGTCTGCCAAATAGGTTCTATTATAAATATCCATGGCCACAAATTCTATATCAATGGATTCAAACAACAGGTAGATAAAAAACTTTCTATTTTTTTTATTTTTTTATTTTAGGGAAGGGTCTACAGGGTGTTCATGGTGTCACTACTAGATCGGATTCATAGTGATCTGCCTGTTTACAGCCTCCTAAGAGCTAGGATTACAGGCACGTGCCACCATGCCCAGTCTTATGTGCCCCGGGGGCGGGGCTAGCACGACAGGCCCAGGGATCAAACCCCTGTCCCCTGCACCTGCTTGCAGGCACTTTAATCCACTGAGCTATTTGGTCAGCCCAAAACTGTTAAAATTTTATCTGTACTGAATATGTACAAACTTGGGGACCATTAGTCCCTAAATAATTTATATAGCATTTACATTGTATTGGATATTTTAAGGAATCCAGAAATGATTTAAAGTATACAGAAGGATGTACTTACATAGAATGTAAATATCCTGACATTTTATAAAGGGAAATTGATTATGGATGGGCCTAGATCCAGTCCTCAGTACGGAAAAACAGATGTATAACCACTCCAAAAGTATTATTCATGTTTGTTGAACATCTGTCAATTTGTATGATACAATAACAGGAAAACTCAGAACCCTATTTTTGGAAAAAGTATAGACAAGATTCACTTATTTTTAACAAAAACATAGTAATGACCCTTTGATCCACTGGCTGTTTGGGTATGTTTGTGCTTTTACTGCTGTCATTGTGCTTTTTGTCCTAGGCCTATCACAGGTAATCATGCTGCAGTCATGGGCTTGGCATCCTAGGGTCAGGTACTTTGTAACTTATGCATAGACTGGAATAAGTAATGATCTTAAGCCTATGCAATTCTTAGCACAGTGACTAAATGCTTAGTGCCTAAGTGCTAATGTTTATTATTTCAGCAGCATTTTAAACAGAGCCACTTCTGAGGGTTTAGCTCACTTTATACCATTTTCAAAGTTGAATTCTACTTCAGCTATACTGTCTGCCTTTCCTGTGTAGTGAGAGAATGAAGATAGAATGGTAGAGGAATTATTTCCTCATTCTGAAACTGATATATAAAGGAGGGAAAGACAATAAAACTTGTTTCTGCCTTTTCTGTATGAGCCATTCTACTAGATAGCCACATGATAAATGAGTGTAATTAGTCTTCACAGAGTTCCTTAGCTGATTAAAGAATGATACTAGTGTCAGCAACTTTAGTCCCTAATGAACTAATGGATCTGCACTCATGTCGTCAGTGGCTGCTAGCATCCAATAACAGACATAATCATAGATTATGTGCCACTGGCTAAAAAAACAGCCTATGAAATGGCCCTGTCGAAAAGAATTAAATCTGTATCTGATCAAGCTTCTAGATTTAGTTATCAAGTTACGGAAATAAGTGGATACAGAAGCGTGTTATTAAGGAATCCCACAGGGATGCTGCAAAATGAGGACTGTAGGAGGCTCAAAGGATGGACATGTGATCACTTTCCAGTTGTTTACATTACAGAAATGGTTGGGGATGAGAAGTATCTCATAGATAGAAATATACTTAGATCAGCCTATTACAATAAGTAAACTGTATATTTGAACACTGACAAGATACGCAGTGACTTTAGGAATTACTGGGTTTTTGGAAGTCATCAATGTGGGGTTTTTTTGAAATAGATATGAAATAGAGAAAGTAGAAAGTGCAATGGTAGACAGTAAGTCTTGGTTTTACTTTCAAACATGTTCCCTACAAAACATGTGGTTTTCTTGTTTTTGTTTTTCAGATTGCTGTATGATCTTTACTTTTCTAAAGATGAGATCTACAGTTTTACAGCGTAATGAAGAACTATCATTAAGTCTTTATTCAGCTAGTTTATCTAAATTTATGACTGCTTAGAAATTTGTAAGAGAAAAATTTTGTATGTATTACAAAGTTAACTAGAATCTAGTCTTAAGTTTCTTAAATGAAGTTAAATGTTCCTTCAGTACAGGTAACTTGTTGGCTTTGTTTTGTACCATAACTTATTTTACTATTAATATTTGACCTGGAAAGGCAGTCACAGGAACAGATATACTAGGATTCTTTGTTATGGATTACAAATTTCCTTATTATTGAAATTGTATCACTGTTTTAAGGTAAGCAGTTATGTTTTATGACATGATAAAGTAAATGATCACTTTGATCACATTTCTATGCTATAAATTATTAGCAATACAGATAAAATTTTACATTGCACTTTTAACTCAGGAAATGATCATTTATGTCCTTGTTATTAATATTAAAACATGGAATTCTGTAACTTACTGAATGATCCAAATAATTTTGTGTATATATTTGGCTTTGAATTCAGTAGAATAAAAGTATACTTAAGTACTTTTTAATCCTTGTAAAAATGTGGTTAAATGCAACAAAATTGGGCTGATGTCTTAAAAAGAGAATTTTAAAACATACCAGTAAAAGATATCATAGACACTTCATACATGCCGTTTTGGACTAGATCTATTAGAGAGTTGAGCAGGAGCTTCATATCTATTTTAATTCTTAGTCAAAACAAGGCATCAAAAAGAGAATGAAAATGTACCATTTTAGTCTATGACCTGAAATAATCACTTGGTGCTTTGGACTGGGACAGATTTTAACTCTTTTGAGCCCCTAAAACACAGAGGAGAGGAGAAATATTCAGTCCTAGCTTTAGATTCCTCCCCCAGCTGGCTGCCTTCACCACACCTGGCAGGTCAGCAGGGAGCTTGTCTGGCTCCTGTGTGGTGGCCGCTTCAGCTGTTTTGGCTTCTTGCTGCTGTGCCAACCTTCAGGTCCTGTCCCTGACTGGGATTCAGCACCAGGTAGAAGCAGAAGCACAGGGAGCTTTCCATGTAGGAGCTGCTGAGTGCATGGGTGTCTACACCATATGCTTAATTTTTTTTCATTTCAATGCAGCAGCAATATTTGCAAGAAGTAGATGGTGGGAGGCATCTCCAATTTCCCTGTAGTTGGTATTGTAAATTGCTACAGCTTCGCTGAATGATGATGATACTCAAGAAGAACAGTATTAACATTCCCCAAATTATACACACCTGTCTTGTGAAGTTCCCTGTGTGCAGATGGCTGGATGAGAACAGTCACTTTGTCCTGTGCTTCTCACTGTGTGGCCAGTTCCACTCTTGATGTCATTTGCCAGTAGCCATTTAGCTGTCCCAGGCTGACAGCACATTTTGGTGGCTAAAGGGGAGCATTTCTAGCTTCATGTTGCCCTGCCATCTTTTTTTCCAAGAGAGATCATGTGCCAGAATATTTTTAGTTATCCATTAGCACTACCTTAACCAACATCTTTCTTTGTCAGCCTTTCTTTTTTGCTGCTTTTGTCCAGTTCTTTTCTACTTACTTAAAGCAATCTTCTGTTATTCTCTCTATATATATCTTTCTACATTTAATTAGGTGTTTTATTTATTTATTATTATTATTTATTTCTTTGCAGTGCTGGAGATCAAACCCAGAATCTTGTGTGTGCTAGGCAAGCATTCTACCACTAAGTTATTTAGCCCTTTCATTGTAATTTAAAGCAAAACAGCTCAAAGCCCATAAGCATCTTTTGGGTAATGTCTGCTCACATGAGATTATCCGTTATCACTTACATGTTAACAGTTCTCAAGTCATGGTCTCTAATTTGAGAATCCACTGAGGGTCTTGATTCAGGCTTTAATATTCAGTTGTTTTCTGCAAACCATCTGGATTTTTCTATAAGCTCTTTAATCTCAGCATATCCCAAACTAAACTTTTTTCCTCCTGATTACTATGTTCTTCCTACTCAGGTCTTTTAGAACTATCAAGAATTAACATTAGTGTCTCTTGCTGTCCAGTCAGACTCCATTTCACACCAATGAACCCTGTCCTATCATTTGTCAACGAGATGAGTGCTGTGCCCTCATAATTGGACTTCCTGTTGTGTAGTTTCCACCATTTGGATTTGTTGCTAATAGCTTAGAAAAGTGAAATCAATCAATCCCTGGCTCTTGTTATCTTTTAGCTTGGGTTTTATTGTGAAATCATCCTTTTCCAGTCTTGATCTCATTGAAATCTGTTCTCCATCCCAGTGTACTAGTTAAAATAGACTTCCTAAGTCTAGAAAGACTTAGGGAAAAACAGGTTCTAGTCTTCCTTTGCATATAGCCATATAGTGTAGGTTACAAAGGTAATGCTGATATTGAGCAAAGAATTCCTAAAATTCATCAGCATGTATTTGAAATTAGGAAAGAGATTTGTGCTCTAAGTCCTATTGCTTGAGAAGTCTGCTTGCTTCCTTTATGAGTGCTTACTATGCTACCAGAACAATTTACTACAAATTTAGTGGCTTAACACCCAATAATATGGGAATGGTAGCGCATACCTGTCACACCAGCACTTAGAAGGATCGTATGTTTGAATCTTACCAGGGAAACTTAGCAAGACCCTGTTTCACAGTTTAAAAGGTTGGGGATTTGCTGCAACTTGCAAAAGGGGCAGGATCCTGAGAGGAGGCAATGGGATGTTAAAACTTAAAGACACATACTAAGAAAAAGCTGGGACCAGGTAGGGCCCAAACTCACTGACAGAGAGGCAGTGACAGCCCAGCAGTACTGTCTCTTCATTTATATACTGTATAAAGGGAGGAAAGCACATGACAGGGCTGAAGGTGCAAGATCTTAGTGTTTTGCTGAGAACCCTAAAAGCAAAACATCCTCAGAGCTATCTGTGTGTAGTTAGTAGGGAAGAGCCTAAAGGCCTGACACTCAGGCTCGCCTTGCTCTTGTCCCAGCTTGTTCACACAGCTTGCCACCTCTGGCCCAGCTTCTGTGCCCCTGCTCTCCACACCCCATTTCTGTTTGTTTTTATTATTATTATTATTATTATTATTATTATATTTATTTGCTGGAAAAAAATGGCCATTAGTTCATGGACCTGCACATTTATTGCACTTTGCAGAGGATACCTGTAGCCAGCCAAAATGCTTCAGCATTTTCATATATATATGGTGGCACACACCTGCAATTCCAGTACTTGGGAGGCTGAAAGCAGGAGAATCACTATGAGTCTGATCTGTGCAGTGAGACCTTGTACAACCTGTAGACCTTGTCCTAAAAATACAAAAAATAAAAAAATATAATTTTCCTTTATTTTGAAGAATAAATTAAGAATAAGAAAAACAAACCAAAGACAGAAAAAGGTTATTGAAAGGTATAATAGACACTGTTCAATGGAAAGAAACAAAGTTTAAGGATTAAACAAGAGAGAGAAAGGAGAAAGTTAGATAAGAGGAGCAAACCATACATATGTATATATACAAGATGGATAAAGTAATTGTCCTAAGAATTTCCATCAGGTTTTGACTGTCTATGCTGATATCTGAACTACAGCTACATTGAGGACAGCAATGTGTCATACTAAAACCATGCTTGAAATACCTGTCATTTTGGTCTTCTAAATATGTAGCATTTCTAATGTCATATCAATTATTGATATAGTCTCTTTAAAGTAATTTTTTACAAGGTAATAAAAGAAAATGAGAACAAAAAGTTAAGATTTCTTGAAAGCATGTGGTAATATTCAGTCATATCTCCCATCTTGCATAACTGTCTCTGTTAATCTGAGCAACAGATTTGGTGATAAAAAGATAGTATATTAATCACTGTTAATCAGCTATTCTTGTTTTAAAAATCTGTAATGTCTGTATTGTGTTATGTTCCTCTTTTTTGTTGCTTAGTTCCAAGTACTGGTTAGCTGGAGTTGGAGGAGCTGTATTCAGGGGACTCCATAGAAGAACTCCTTATGGAAGCCTTTTTTTTCCAGGCAGCCACGGTGAAGTTTCTTTTGTTGTGAACCCTTACCACACTGAGAAGACTTACTCAATTAGGCTAAAAATCTCCAGCCCAAGAGTTTTAGGTCCCTGTGTTCAGCAGTTTCACCCTCTATAGCACATTAACCCATAATAATAAGTCAGCAGTATAGCTGGAAATTATCAAAAGCTGTCAGTGATTTAAATTTATTCTTATAGTTAGCTTACTATTGTGGCACTGTTTTATTCATCTTGTGGTTATGCTTTTCTGTTGGATATTTAAGACCCAGTTTAAATAAGACCTGTATTGCTTAAAATTAATCTCTTGGGGCCAAGGAGATGGCTCCGTAGTCTTAAGTGCCTGCCTGGCAAAAACCCAGGTTCAATCCCTGGTACCACGTGCTGTGCTGGCCCAGAAACCCTGGGCACTCCATGCCAAAAACAGGCGTGGTGGCATACGCCTGTAATCACAGTGCCCAGGAGGCTAAGAAAGGAGAATCACTACAAGTCTGAGCTGCTTAGTGAGACCCTGTACCAAACAAAAAAAATTTTTTAAATATAGAAAAAAATTATTCTCAGGGCTGGCCAAATAGCTCAGCAGATTAAAGCACCTACAAGCAGGTGCAGGAACTGGGGGTTCGATCCCGAGGTCTGCTGTGCCAGCCTCACCCATGAGGCATGCTGAGATGGTGATTGAGACTGGATATGGTGACATGCACCTGTAATCTCACCACTTGGGAGTCTGTAAACAGAATTACTACAAGTCTGATCTAGGAGTGAGACCCTGAACACCCTGTAGACCCTTCCCTAAAAATTAAAAGATTCTTGCTATCCAGGTCAGTTAAGTCTCCTCAGGAATTACTTTGGAACCAAATACAGTGCCTCTGTATTCTTCTGTCAGTGTCAACATCTGGATGAGTCATGGCCATTGCTTGACCAAGTTCTTTTCTGTGAAAGCTTGAGAGGCTTTTCTTTCTTAGTCACTGTCCTTAGTCACAATATATATCATTGATTTCTTTTCTCTGTGGCCCACCAGTCTCTTTGGTTAGACAATCGAGGACTCACTGAGTTGTAGGATGTCACAGCAGAGGTTCTTTTATGTCCTGTGTCTTTACTGACCATTGAGGGCCTGGACCAGAGTTCTAGCTGTTCTCTTAGCTCATCTATCTTTTTAGTTTCTGCTCTCTAAACTTTAAGTGTTGACCATCCAGAAGAGAAGATTAATGACATTACTTTGTAGTGGGAACAGTGAGCTTAACTATGGTAGTTTTATCTGAATATCAAACACATTAAATTATAAAATATAACAGAGAACTGTTATTTCTTACCAACCATGGGTGTTTTAATAGTTGGATCACTGTAAAATGTTAATACAGCTGTATAGTTTTACACAGAAAAATTGAGATCAAAAGTCATTTTAGCGTGACAGTCATGGTGATATTTTTGTAACACACTTAAATTGTCGTCATGACACAGGAAAGCCTTTCCAGTCATCTCTAGTGCATGGGAAGCACTCATCTCATTTGTTGCACTTTCATGGATGTCATTGAAATAAGTGATAATTTTTGGGCTGCTTAATGTCAAAATCTAAATGTAGTGACAGAGCACATACATTACATCAGTTTTTGTTAAAAATATTAACTGCTAATCACTTTTTGGTGTTATATGAACCTCTTACTACAAGTGTCTGGAGCACAAGAGAAAGGTAGATGGCTGAATCTAAGGGAAGGCCAGGACCAGCCAGATAGCTCAGCAGACTAAAGCACCTGCTTCAGCAGGCATGGGGACTGGGACTTGACGCCCGGTGTGCTGTCCCAGACCCTCTTCTGGGGCATACTGAGAGGGGCATGGTGGCATGCTTCTGCAATCCCAGTGCTTGGGAAGCTGAAAACACGAGGATCACAACAGGAGGATCACTACTGTGTACACTGTACTAGAATACATAAATAAAAAAGACATCATCATAAACAATCACACAATTTAAAAGACCTGTACCTCTGGAAGGCATGAATACATTTAATGCACCATGAGAACAATTATCAACAATTGTCATAGCCATAAGAAAACTTTTTAATTTATTTTGTACTAGAGTATCTTTAAATCAGGAAATCTTACTGTCTCATTTCTAAAACTTGATCCTTTGATGATGATCAATGTAAACATAGCATAATAATATATTTTCATTGACTTTTATTGGGGTGTCTCCCATAATGCTGTGGAGATCATTGAGACCTCCCATTAATAAATGAGAAAGCATTATTACCCCAGCAAGCTGCTTTCTTGTTCATTTATTGGTGACCTGCTAACAATCCCCCACCCTAAGGATTTTTGTTTAAACATTAGATCAGACCTTTGCAGATATACAAGATAATGTCTATTTTCAGATATATAATCTTAATTACATTTTCAGGGTCCTTTTTGCCATTTTAACAATTTTTAATTACTTATAAAAACCAGATCATATCACTTAATACTTTATTTTTTAACAATGAATCTCATAATAAAACTATGCATTGCATTTATAAAACCAAATTTAGCATCATTTTCACAGCTAGAATTTTAGTGGAAACATCACACAAATGCTTTAAAAAATGCAAAAAGAAGAAACATTTGTTGAGCTAAAATAAAACAGCTGTTTACAGATTAGACACAGACAAATGGAATTATACACAAAATATATAGGATAAATGTTTTTATAAAATCCGAGCACACATATTTTTTACCAAATTGAATTAACTCTTAGAATGTAGAAATTTTAAATAGGTTGGTTTGCAGTTCAGTTAGCAGAGATCTCTTATAAGAAAAATTGGGAAGAAACAAAAATTTCAAGAATACCAGTAACTTCAGTGAACTTTCCTATAGCTTCTAATTCAGTCATCCATACCTTCTGTCACTTGCCCAGACCTTTTGCTCTGCATGCTGTCACTCTAAGATGTAATATAATTTGGTTTAATGATGTCACCTCCGTAAGCTCCTTCTGCTGGGGCCTTTGGTTTATCTTTGTCAGAGCTCACCCTGCCCATTGCGCCTGGGCTGCCATGATGATGCCCAAGTGGTCTCCTGCTGGCTGCAAATGCTGCAGCTATCAAATGGGAGAGTGGGCAAGCCTCCAAGAAAGGTGGCTGCCATATGCTCAGGCTTTAAAAAGGTGAAGTGTGGCTGACCATTTGGCTATGGGACAAAGGTGCCATTGCCATGCTGCCCTGTTAGGGTGCACAGCCCGCGTTCCCTGCTGTGGCCCACAGAGCAGACACTCAGCTTTCTCCCACCTCCACTGGCCAGGCCAAGCCGCATGCTCAGCTGCATAATGCTTGTGCCTATCAGCCCTGGTCCCTACCCTGGCTGGGAGCCTGAGAAATGGTGAGAAGAGGAAAGCAGCAGCCATGGCCTGTTAAATGACTCTCCAACATCTGCCTATATATTTAAGACCAAGATAAAGCAAGACCTATATAACAAGAAGTATGACTTTTGTATCTGATAAGACCAGTCAAATCCCTTCAGGATTTATCCTGTAACCCTGTACTGCAGTTTGCAGATCTTTTGTCAGTGTCAGCCATGTGGATGATCAATTTGCTTTCTGTGAAACCCTGAGAGTATGTTTTCTCTCCATGTGACTCTTCTTAAGCACACTGTACATCATCAATCACTTTCCTCTGTGGCCCCATAATCTCCTTGATCAGAAAATTTGGGACACAACTGAGTTACATGATGTTACAGTACAGGTTCTGTCCTGAGTCCTCACTGACCTGGAAAGGCTAGGGCCAAAATGTTGGCTGTCTTTGCAGCCCTTCTTTTTCTGTAATATTTGATCTGCAAACTTGTTAACCCTCCAGAAGAGCTTATTATTATGACCCTATAACATGGGCAGTTGAGCTGAATCTCATTATCTGTTAAGAATCAAAACATTTTAAGCATAAAATGGAACAGGTATTTTCCATCAAGTATTAATATGTTAAACTTTTAAGTCCCTACAGAATATGAAGAAAAAATTTAAAAAATAAAAAAGAATTAAAAAATAGGAATAAATAATTCCATATATTTACACAGAAATTTAGAAAATAACCATATACATCCTTATAGCAGGATAGTTCTATGACATTTTTTTGTTGTTGTCTCTTGTTTTCATTTTTTTTAACAAACATTTACTTGAGAAACAGTATGGCAGTAATTGGTACATCATGACAAGCAGTACATATATAGAAGACCAGAATGACAGGCATTCTAAGCATGACCCTACTATTACACATTGCTATCTTCAGTGCAGTTGCTTAGTTCACAGGTATCAGTTTATATAGTTAGGCTGAGAACTCTACCAACTAAGTGCTAGTTTTAAAACCTGCTGAAGATTCTCAGGATGATTGCCTTGCTCATCTTGTGTGTATAAATTTGTGGCATTGCCCTGTCATGTTTCCTAGTTTTTCTCCTTGCCCTCTCTTCGTTGCCTAATCCTCAAATTCTTGCTTTCCTTTTAATTGTGTTATACCTTTCTATTTTTCTTTCTTCTTTTGAGTTCTTATACTAGGGAGACTATATGATATTTACACTTGTGGGTCTTCTCAGAGGATGAAATTAAAGAAGCAAATAAATATATGAAAAAATGCTCCACATCACTAGCCATCCATGAAATGCAAATTAAAACAACACTGAGATAACATCTCACTCTAGAAAGAATGGCTATTATAAAGAAATCAACCAACAAATGTTAGAGAGGCTGTGGGGCAAAAGGAACTCTTCTCCACTGCTGGTGGGAATGTAGACTGGTGCAACCATTATGGAAATCAGTGTGGAGACTCCTTAAAAAACTAGGACTGGAAATCCCATTCAAGCTGGCTATCCCCCTACTGGGAATTTTCCCAGATGAACTGAAAAATCATATCATGGTGATATTTGTGTACCTAGCTTTATAGAAGCACAATTTGTGATAGCCAAATCTTGGAAACAATGAACATACGTGTTACCTGAGTAACAGATGACAAAAGATGTGGTATTTTTATACAATGGAGTATTTCTCAGCTATAAAGAATGATAAAGTCGAAACCTTTATGTGGATGCCACTTGAAGATATAAGCAAAGAACAAACTTTAAATCCTGCATTCCCCATGGTTTTATACCCAGCCTTCATTGTGCGCAGTCCCAGAGTGACTCCTCAACTCTGTTCTCTCTGTCTCCTGGTGCTTGGGCACCAACTATAGTGACCTGTGAGGGAGCAGCGTCCTGAGAGGGGCCACAGGAGATTAACCAGCACAGTCTGTGGTCTATACATTAAAAAAAATGGGGAGGGAGAAGCACTCAATGGAGCTGAAAGTGCAAGGTCTCAGTGTTTTGCTGAGAACACTAAAAGCAAAACATTCTCAGAGCTGTCTGTGCTGGAGTTAGTAGGAAGAACACCAAGGCCAGACACTGCTGGCTCAGTCACCTTGCTTGTGTCCCAGCAACATTTACATGGCTCTCCTCAGGCTCAGCTGTGGCTCCACCACTCTCCACAGGAAATGTACCTCTTTGCAGAAGCCCTGGATTCAACCCCAGGATCACAAAGCAACAACAAAAACATCTCTGAGTCTGACTCAAAACTCTACAATATGTGGCTCAACTAGGTCCTCTGTAGAAAACCTCAGCAGGCTGAAGTCCACTGTCAGCTGACTGGATTCTTTAGGCACTCAGAGGAAAAGCCTCGCTCAAGTTGTGGGCAGAATTTGGCTCCTTGCAGTTGTAAGACTGAGCTCTCATTTCTTTGATGATTATCAGCTAGGACCTGGTCTTTGTTTCTAGAAACTGCCCCACATCTTTCTCGAGCTTCTGCATGGCTCCCTTCAACATGGTGGATCTGGTCCCTCTGGCATTATGAAACTGTCTGCATTGTGCCACATTTTTCTTGCTTTGGCTAGAGAGTATTCACTGCTTTTAGTGGTCATGTGATTAGATCAGACTTTTGCAGCTATATAAGGTAATGTCTGTTTTCAGATATGTAATCTTAATTACATTTTCAAAGACCTTTTTGCCATCTAAGATTAGAACTTTGCATGCATCATGGTGTTCAGATATTTGGTGCACCACTTTGTCTTATCACAGTCTAAAACAAAAATGAACATTTCGATTCCCAAGTAAGACCATTAGATTTTTGCTTAGATTTCACTGTAGGTCTCAATTTTTACCTTAATAAGTAGAGCATGAAGAACTGTAACATTCTAGAATACTCAGCTTCTTCCTGCTGGCAACTCGTGGTTCATAACGTCTGTGGTGTGCCTTCTTGGCTCCATAAGTGGTCCTGACTCTGCTTGGGGCAGAGTTTGTTGGCTGCCAAAGAGCAGCTTTGTGCAGCCGAGCTGGACTCTGGGTGGTTTACTGTACTAGTTGGCATTATTGCTTTAGGTTGAAAACTAGTCCCAGTCTCTTAGCATCTTTCAGCTTGGGATTTACAGTGAAGTCCTAGATTTGCCCATTTGGCAGACCTCATAGCAGTTCCAGAGTGATTATATCAATGTAAAACTGTATTTCCTTAGTTAAAATTCCCTCTACTGTCCAGCCCTCATTCATGGTACAGAGGCTGTATCTTAGGTGCGATATTATAAAGCCAAAAGACAAAAGCATCCCAAATAAGCATTCTCAGATAGATTGTGTGATTTGCCATGTAATGGAATATCTGGCCATAAAAGGAAGTGTAGTACTGAGATATGCTCCATGGTGGATAAAGTGAGAGAAAATAACTACGCCTATGATGCATTCATACTATATGTTTAGAAAAGGAGACCTGTAGATATGAAAGCAATAGTTGCTTATGGGGCACAGACATCAAGAATGATATAGAGTAGTATGGTTGTTTTTCCTTTGGACATAAACATTCTACGGTTGATAGTGGTTATGGTTGCATATATTTACAAATATATTGTATACTTGAGGGAGTATGGTATATAAACTATAGCTCAGAAATAAAGGCTCTTTTGGGATATTAAGACTAAACTAAAAAGAATAGGAGAATGAATATATAAATTTTCACTAAAAGAGTGAGAAGGATGTAATTTAAATATTTAGAAAGATTGAGGAGTGGCAATCCTGCAACTGTGGGACTTCCCCGAACCAAACCCAGGCAGGCAGTGTGAGTGAGACCCTCTGCTGCACCCTCAAGACCCCTGCACCACTATGTAGCCCCCACCCCCAAGCCTGCTGAGTGAGTGAGAACTTCTGCCACACTCTCGGGATACCCCAGATCCAGCCCAAGCCCAGGCCCAGAGAGTGTGTGGGAGCTGGCTGCCCTGTGCCTACAGAACCCCCCCAGAACAAACCCAGGCACGCTGTGTGAGTGAGACCCTCTGCCACACCCTCAGGACACATCCACCTCTCAAGAGCCCACCCAAGCCCGCCAAGTGAGTAAGAACTTATGCCTCCCTCTCAGGACCCCCCAGACTCAGCCCAAGCCCAGGCACTGCATATGTGTGGAAGAGCTTCTCTCCCCTACGATCCCTTGTCCCCATCAGACCCAGCCCAAGCCTGGGGTGAAACTCTATAGCAGCAGTCCCTGTAGAGAGAGTAGGGCACAGAACCACCAAACTAATTCAGAAGCAGAACATCTTGCCACAGGGGCACAGCAGGTTCACTCCCAAGGGCTGCAGAAGGAAAGAGCTGAGCACAGCAACCAGACCCAAGCCAGGTACAACTGGATAAATTCAAAATTTGTAGATCCGCACCCAAATATAAGTAGGTGCTAAGGTTATAAATGCACTGAAACTATAACAAGGTTAGAGGACAGTGCTATATGAAAAGACAAAGAACAAAATGCAATTTTAGATCCCAAGCCCACCCAGAACAAGTGCAGAGAGCACTAGCACAGAAGAAAGTGGGAATCACACAGCTGAAATCTCTGAGCCAATAGCATCTGAAATAAAGAAACAACTGCAAGAAGGTATAGAGGAACTCACATCAGAGATAACCTCTGGGGAAAAAAAAAGATAAATAAATAAACTAAATAAAATTTTGGGCTGGGGAGATGGCTCAGTGGAATAAGTGCTTCCCTGGCAAGCACAAAGGCCTGAGTTCAATCCTTGGTTCTGCCAAAAAAAAAAAAAAAAAAAAAAAAAAAAAAAAAAAAAAAAAAAAAAAAAAAAAAAAAAAAAAAAAAAAAAAAAAAAAAAAAAAAAAAAAAAAAAAAAAAAAAAAAAAAAAAAAAAAAAAAAAAAAAAAAAAAAAAAAAAAAAAAAAAAAAAAAAAAAAAAAAAAAAAAAA
>PVKA01004459.1:0-62261 GCA_004027165.1 Ctenomys sociabilis | reverse complement strand
AAATAAAAAAAAGAAAAATCTCTCAATAGCATCTGAAGTAAAAAAATCAAATGCAGAAACATGGAGGAAACCCAATCTGAAAAAATATCTTTAGTGAAGGAATAACTGCTTCTAAAGAAGACATTGATTAAAAAAATAGAGGAGATTAGAAAAATGACACATTCCTTGAATGAGCAATACAGCAAAGAAATAGATCACATGAAGCAGAGTCAAAGAGATATAGAGTAACTTAAAATCTCAATCACAAGCTTGCAAAAATGAGTGAAAGTGAAGATAGTTTCAGAGCTTGAAGACGCTGGTGGAACTAGTAAAAAGGTAACAAAAGTTCTCTTAAAAACAACTAGGATGCAGGAAAAAAATAATCATTGCAAGACGATGCAAAAATGAACAATGTGAGACTAATAGGCATCAATGACAATGAAGGAGTCAATACAAATGATATAAAAAGAATATGGGCAGAAGTAATAGCAAAAACCTTCCCAAATATGAGGAAACAATCTGACATCCAGGCAACTGAAGCATACACAATGCCAAATAACTTCAATCCAATTAAAAACACAATGAAAAAAAAAGCCATATAATAGTTAAGATCTCAGAAATCCAGCACAATAATAATATACTGAAAGCCACTAGAGGAAAGAAACAGATCACATTCAAAGGAAAACCCATCAGAATTATGGCCAACTTCTATTCACAACCCATGAAGGCAAGAAGAGCATGGAACAGAGTACAAGTCCTGTATGAAAACCAATTTGAGCCCAGACTACTATACCATTCAAAACTCTCTTTCAAGTTTGATGGAGAAGAGAAATACTTCCCTGACAAAGAACAGCTAAAGAATTTCATGATGACAAATCCAATGTGGTAGAGAATAGTGAAAGAAGTTCTAGAGAGGGACCAAAATGATCAGGATTCCATGAAGAAGAACCCACTAAATAGGATAAACAAACACTGGACAAAAAGGAGTAAAAAAAAAAAAAAAAAAAGCAGGAAAATAACATGTTGATCATAAATCGATACATCTCAATTATAACCATCAATTAAATGGATTCAATTCACCAATTAAGAGAAATAGACTGGTACAGTGGATTAGGGAACAAAATCCAACAATATGCTGTTGGGGCTGGGGAGATGGCTCTGTGGAATAAGCAATAAGCACTTCCCTGGCAAACACAAGGGCCTGAGTTCAATACCTGGTTCACAAATATATATATTGTGTACAAGAAACACACTTAACTCATAAATTCACAGAATAGAAAACAATATTACACACCCCAGCACCTCAGAAAAAAATCAGGGGCAGCAATCCTGTTCTCAGACAGTCTCAACTTCAAACCAAGAATGATCTAATGAAATAAAGAAGGCCACTATATACTGGTTAGGGGAAAAATTCAAGAGGAAGAGGTCACACCAATAAATAGGTATGCACCAAACATGGGAGCACCCAACTATATAAGACAAATCGGACATGAAAAATCTAACACCCAGTACAACAATCTTAACAGGAGACCTTAAGAACCCCTTATCCCAAAAACATAGGTCAATCACAAAAATTAGCAAAGAGGCAGCAGAAATGAACCACAGCCTGGAACAAATGGACTTGGTGGACATGTACAGAGTGTTCCACCCAACCAGAGCTGAATACACATTTTTTTCATCTGCACATGGGTCATTTTCTAAAATAGACCACATACTAGTGCATAGGTCAAGCTTAAGGATATGCAAGAAAACAGAAATTATCCCATGCATATTATCTGACCACAGTGCCATGAAAATGGAAATAACTGACAAAAGAAACCAGAACAAAACCCTAAATACATGGAAATTAAACAACACCCTGCTCAGCAATCAATGGGTCGCAGATGAAATTTAAACAAGAAATTCAACAATAGCTACGTTTCAATGAAAATTCAAGCACAATTTAGTGGAATTTATGGGATGCAATGAAAGTTGTTCTCAGCGGGAAATTTATAACTGTGAACTCACACATTAGGAAAACAGAATGGGAAGAAAAACACACCCTAATGCTGCACCTCCATCATCTAGAAAAGGAAGAGCAAACCAAATCCAGATCCCAAAGATGGGAAGAACTCATAAAGATTAGAGCAGAAATTAATTCAAGTAGTTCAAAGAATCAATAAATCAAAAAACTGGTTCTTTGAAAGAATAAAATTGATAAGACCCTAGCTAACGTTCATCAAAGAGGAAAGAAAAGATTCAAATACAAGCAATAACGAATGAAAGGGATGTAATTGCAACAAACGAAGTAGAAATTCAGATTATCAATAGCTACTTTGAAAATTTTTACTCTCACAGAATAGAAGATGCAGATGAAATGGGCAGATTCCTCAAAAGGTACAAATTACCAAAACTGCATCAAGAAGATAAAACAACTCCTAGTAACCCAGTTACAGTCAATGAGACACAAAATGTAATAAAAAAGGTACAGGTCCTGATGGATTCACAGCTGAATTCTACAAGAAATTTATGAAAGACATAATCTCTATACTCTTCAAACTCTTCAGTGAAATTGAAAAGGAAGCAATCCTCCCAAAATCATTCCTGGAGGCAGTTATTATACTGATACCAAAACCAGGAAAAGACACAATTAAAAAAAGAGGCCAATCTTCATCATGAACATAGATGCAAAAATCTTCAATAAAATTCTAGCAAACAGAATACAGAAAATCATCAAGAAGATCTTACACCATGACCAGGTAGGATTCATCCCAGGGATGTATGGATCGTTCAATATTCAAAAATCTATAAATGTAATACACTATATCAGTAGAGCGAAAACTAAAACCCACATGATCATCTCGATGCAGAAAAGGCTTTTAACGAAGTCCAACACTCATTCATGTTCAAAGTCCTACAGAAAATTGGAATAGAAGGCTTCTACTTCAATTTTATAAAAGGCATGTATGACAACCCAATGGCTAACATAATTCTAAATGGAAATCTTCTACTCTCAGATCTGGTGCTAAAGGATGTTCTCTATTACCACTCCTATTCAATATAGTTCTGGAATCATTTGCTAGAGTCATTAGACAAGAGAGAAATAAAAGGAATAAGAATAGGTAAAGAAGAAGTTAAATTGTCACATTTGCAGATGACATGATACTTTACTTGGAAGACTCAAAAACCTCCACCAAGAAGTTGCTAGAATTGATACACAAATTCAATAGCATAGCAGGATACAAAGTCAATACCCAAAAAATCAATAGCATTCCTCTACACAGATAACAAACACACTGAGAGGGAAATTATAGAAACTACCTTTTACAATAGCACTGAGGAAAATGAAATACCTTGTAATTAATGTAACTAAAGAAGTCAAAGATCTTTTCAAGGAAAACTACAGTACTCTGAAAAAAAAGGGATCATAGAGGATTTCAGAAAACGGAGATATTTCGTGCTTCTGGATAGTAAGAAACAACATTGTGAAGATGGCCCAACTCCCAAAATTTGTGTACTTATTTAGTGCAGTACCTATCAAACTGCCACCAACATACCTCCCACACCTAGAGAAATCATTCCTAAAATTTATTTGGAACCAGAAAAGACCTAGAATAGCAAAGGCAATCATAGGCAACAAAGATGAGGCAGGAGGCATTACAATTCCGGACCTGAAATTTTACTACAAGGCTACTGTAATAAAATCAACATGTTATTGGCAACAAAATAGACCTGAGGATCAGCGGAATAGATTAAAAAATGCAGAAGTCTCTATGAACACACTCAGCCACCTTATCTTTGACAAAGGGGCCAAACATGTTCACTAGAAGAAAGATAGCTTCTCTAACTAATGGTGCTGGAAAAATTGGCTCTCTACATGCTGAAAACTAAAACTTGACCCAGATCTGTCACCACACACTAAGCTAAAATCAAAATGGATTAAAGATCTAAACATTAAAACAGAAACACTCAGTTTTTTGGAAGAGAAAGAAGGAGGAATTCTTGAAGACATAGGGGTAGGCAGAGTTCATGAACAAAAATCAAATTGCATGGGTAATACATGAAAGAATTAACAACTTGGACCTCCTCTTATTGAGTTTTTTCATGTCAAAAGAAATTACCAACAAAATGAAAAAACAATCCATATATTTGAAAAAAAATTTAACTAATAAGCACTCAGACAAAGGTCTGCTCTCTAGAATTTATAAAGAACTAAAAATGATTAGGACCCCAAAATTTAAAGACCCAATCCAGAAATGGGCATTGGAGATGAACTCATACTTCTCAGAGGATGAAATTAAAGAAACAAATAAATGTATGAAAAAATGCTCCACGTCACTAGCCATCCCTGAAATGCAAATTAAAACAACACTGAGATATCACCCCATCCCAGAAAGAATGGCTATCATAAAGAAATCAACCAAGAACAAATGTTGGAGAGGCTGTGGAGAAAAAGAAACCCTTCTGGTGGGAATGTAGACTGGTGCAACCATTATGGAAATCAGTGTAGAGACTCCTTAAAAAATTAGGACTGGAAATCCCATTAAACCAGCTATCCCCCTACTGGGAATTTTCCCAGATGAACTGAAAAATCATATCATGGTGATATTTGTGTACCTATCTTTATAGAAGCACAATTTGTGATAGCCAAATCTTGGAAACAATGAACATACCTGTTACCTGAGTAACAGATGACAAAAGATGTGGTATTTTTATACAATGGAATATTACTCAGCTATAAAGAATGATAAACTTGAAGCCTTTATATTTAAGTGAATGCCACATGAGGATATACTCATAAGTGAAATAAACCAGACCACATATGTAAATATCATATATTCTCCCTAGTATAAGAACTGAAAAGAAGAAATACAAATAGAAATGTATAATGCAATTAAAAGGAAAGCAAGAACTTGAGGATTAGATAATGAATAGGGAGCAAGTAAAAAAGCTAGGAAACATGACAGGGGCAAAGCCATACATTTATATGTACAAGATGGGTGAGGCAATGATCCTAAGAATCTTCAGAAGGTTTTCAAAGCTAGCAGTCAATTTGTAGGATTTTCACGCTGACTAACTATATATGCTGATTCCTGTTAACTAAGCAAATGCACTGAAGATGGCCATGTTAATAGTTGGGTCATGCTTGCAGTGCCTGTCATTCTGGTCTTCTGAGTGTGTGCTGCTTGTCATGACACACTGGTTGCTTCTGTGTTGTGTCTTGTGTAGATGTTTGTTTAAAAAAGGAGGTGGTGGTGAATGAAGGCATAGATAGAAAAAGGGGTGTTGCAGGACTATCCTGGTACAATGCTGTAGGTGGTTAAATTTCTAAACTTTTGTGTAAAAATATGTGTTTATTTCTATTTTCTTAAATATATTTAAATTTTTAAAATTCTTTTCTTCATATTCTGTAGGGACTTAAAGTTTAACATATCAATACTTGATGAAAAATACCTGTTCCATGTTATGCCTAACATGTTTGATATTAGGACAGTGAGGTTAAACTCACCAGCCCAGGTTGTATGGTAATAATAATAAGCTTCTCTTCTGGAGGGTTAACAACCTAAGTTTGCAGACTAAAAATTAGAGAAATAGAAGGGCTGCAAGGACAGCCAACATTTTGGCCCTAGCTTTTCAAGGTCAGTGAAGACTCAGGACATAGGAGAACCTGTACTATAACATCATGCAACTCAGTTGTGTCCCAAATTTTTTGATCAAGGAGATTGTGGGGCCACAGGGGAAAGTGATTGATGATGTAGAGTGTGCCTAAGCAGAGTCACATGGAGAGAAAACATTGTCTCAGATTTCCACAGAGAGCAAATTGATTAGGCAATGGCCATGACTCATCCCCATAACTGACACCTACAAAGGATCTACAAACTGCAGTACAAGGTTTCAGGATAAATCCTGAGGGGATTTGATTGACCTTATCAGATACAAAAGCTACATTTCTTGTTATACCGGTCTTGCTTTATCTTGGTCTTAACCATCGAGCAGAAAAGTATAAAAAGTAAAACCATATTAATATTTTGAGCCGTAGAAGGCTGAAGTCAACAACTTCTGACATTGCCCATCTTACGGATAACCCAGTACTATTATGGACTACTAGACTATTTTGGAATATTTCACTGAATTCACACACCTACAATATTTAAATGACAAAACTAAACAAAAAAGGGATACAAATGAATGACCATTTTGTATCTGTATATTCAAAATAGTTAGGATTGTTATACAGCTACATTCTATTAATTCAATGAATACAAACATTTGTTCTAATAGTGTTTGTGGACAGTATATCATGTCTGCATCTTGTGCAATGTATAACTACTAAGACAACTATATAATTATTAATTATTGAAACTGTCCTACTAATTTGATTTGAAACTGTCTCATTGCTATTTATTTCTCAATAAAATTATGGGAAAAATTTTAAAAAAAGATTGAGGAGGAGTGACAAATATTGAAGATAGGCCAAGAATGTTCAATATATAAATAATACTAGTCCTTGAAAATGAAAATCAAAAGAAATATAACAAGTACTAAAAGCTGTGTGCTTAGAAAAAAACTTCCTGAAAGTACAACAAAAAACCTGACATGAGGCCAGGCATGATGGTGCACACCTACAACCCCAGGCACTCACGAGGCTGAGGCATGGCAATTGCTGCAAGTCTGAGAGCAGTGTAGGCTACATAGTGAGTTCAAGGACACCCTGAACTACATATAGAGACCCTGTCATATATGTAGAGAGGTCCTGGTAGCAGTGTGTGTTAATGTTTCACTGTAGATGTGTCACCACTGCCCTAGGTGTCAGACTGAGGAGGAATTAGAGTGGCATTCAAACCAGCAAAGAATAGGGCCAAAGACAGTTCACATCCCATGTCCTAAAAAGTACCAGTTATAGACCAATTGTTCTTCATGAAAAACTAAGTAAACATTAAAAATCCAACACAGCATTTGTTCTGGAGTGCAGGGCAGGCCTCCCCACACCCTCCTTCCTTAGGTGGGCTCTGCCAGGAGACCTTGACCTTGCTTACCTCCTTTGTAATCACCAGCACAGATGAGCACATGGCTTCATGACCTCATCGCTTTTCTGAGGGCAGCTCTTTTTGTGGTCCTCACTCCAATTAGACGATCAGTCAGTCCCAGGCACCTGCAAGGGCAGAATGCTTGGCACCACTCCAAACATGACTAATGCATTGCTGCTTTCTCACTAAATTATTGAATTCAAATTATGTGTAACACACCTCAAGATACAGCCCCAGTCGATCCCCCATGCGGAGATGAAGGCCCTGCCAGCTGGGGCTTTGCTGAGCACACTGGCCTGCCAGTTGTACTGAGCTCACCACTGTAATTGAAGAGCATCTCGTTCTTTCTCCCTGCTGGTTTGACCACTTGACAGTTATTGTCATTTGGGGAGCTTGGCGGAGAGGAAAGAAGCTGGCAATTAGTAGAGATGAGTAGAAACTTCTCTAAAACTCAGTGTCCTCCTTTCTGAATGGCAGATAACATTTTGTTGCCCTTTCTTTTTTTAATCATAATCAATGTTACTTTAGAAAACTGCATTTACTCACATCATACTTCAGAATTTGTTTTGCTTTTAAGTAATTTTTTTTTCATCTTTATTTGTTACAGAGTCTTATTGTGCAGCTCAGACTCATGGTGATCCTCCTCTCTCAGCCTCCCCAGCACTAGGATCACAGGTTTTGGTGGCAGGCACGGCATGTGGTACTATTGGGCATCAAACTCAGGGCCTTGCACTTGCCAGTCAGGTGCTTAGACCTGAGCTATCTCCAGCCCTTGTTTTGCTTTTTAAAGATGGTTTTCATTTTAAGCCAGTACTTGAACTTTCCATTTGGATTTATGAGCACTTTTGCAGAAAACAGAGAAAAGCTAAATCTACAGTGGCCCAGTTGAAAAAAAAAAAAAAAAAAAAAAAAACTTCTGTAAAAGAAACCATGAAATACATGGCTAAATGCAGAGAAGTGTGTTTTCTCATAAATCAGATATCCCATAGCAAATTCCTCCGAGTTACCAGTTACCTAATCTAAACTTCCCAGCATGTTTCTGGTAGCCCTATGATCCAATACAGTTCCATAGCGATCAATTAGAACTTAGTTTTATCTGAGTCCAAACTCATAACCTTAGTAACTAAACTGGTTGTCTGTTTATCTTTGTATCTCTAGTACAGCTAATATTGTGTCTTGTGCATTGTACCTGTCCTATATATTTTGTAGTCTTAGGGGTGTATTGGTTCATTCCAGGAGTGCTTCGAGTGCTTCTCCTCCTAGGTTAAAGCCCCACTGTGCTGCCCAAAATGTTGAACTTTGCATACAGTTTTGGTAATTCATTTTGTGAATTCATATTTTGACCAATCCTTATTAGTAAAAATAAAACAAAATTTCATGACAAAACAGTACAAATAAGAATAGCCAGTACAATGTTTATCATAATCTTTAAAGTAATTACTGAGTACAAGACATAGACATAAACAATTCTCTTGTACAAAAGTATACCAATGATAGCTTTGTTCAAATGAATGTGAGGCAATGTCTGAGATTTATAATTTATAGTATGCAGACAAAATAGAAGATGTCATGTGGTCCTTGTGTCCATAATTTTCTCATCTGAGCTTCCTTTTTCAGTGAACAAAATAAAAGGTTATCATGAAGAATGTATTTTTGGAACAAAACTATGTATGTCACGTCTTTTACAAATTGAAATCGTTTGCTTGAGATGCTTTTCTTCTAGCATGTTTTTTTTGCATCACATTGGTAGTGGATAGCTAACTGGTGGTCAACTTCTTACACCCAGCTGAATTAAACTAGCATGGTGCTGGGTGCGGAAGGCCCACCTGAGGGTTGTTGCCAGCAGCCTAAAAGGCAGAACAGAAAAGCTGTCAGAACGCTGTTAGGGATGCTGTTTGGAGAAGCTGTTGGAGCTGTTGGAAGCTGCTTGTTCTCTTGGGCTGTTCTGCTACAGGACCTTGTCATGCTGGCTTTCCCAATGAACACTGGAGGAGCTCTGGTCCTCATCTTGAGCATCACTTCCTGGCTCTGGAGGGGAAGATGGTGCACTACTCAGCCTCATGAATACTGTCGCATTGGCTTTCCTGGTGGGAACTTGGATTTCCTCATCACTGGAGGAGCTCAGGACCTCACTGTTGCTGAAGGTGGCTGTGGTGCTTTTGGGGGAGCTCTGGTGCTTAGCTTGATCATTGCTTCCTGGCCCCAGTTCAGATCCCTCAGCCTGCTGGCACAGATCCTTCGTCCTGCTAGCATAGACTTCCTAGCTTCCACCACTGACTCTAACCTCTTTCCAGCACAGATCTGTGAGGCAGGCCTGTGTGAGACTTCGTTGAGGGCTTCAGGCCTCCAGTTGGACTTCTGGAAGCATTGTTATGAGCTCTAGTTTTCATCTAGACTCATGTAGGGAATTAGGATCTAGGCCCTCAGCTGGAATCTTTAGTATTATGTGTGTGGATAGATTTCCTGCACTTTTTGTATATGATGCTTAGGTGAGTCCTTATAAACTACTAATATAAAATGTGTCCTGTATTATATTGTTCCCCTTGCAAAAACCCCAAACCATGATACTTTTAGAAAAGTAAATTACTGTTGATTTATCAACATGATTTATCCATTTTTTATATAATTTGAATTATATAAGAGAAGTTGTAATCTGTCCTTAAACTAAGCAAGAGAAAGGGTTTAGGGAGATAAAATTGAAGAGACAATGTTGTACAATGAGAAGGAATTTGAGTGTTTCTTTTCCTTTCTTGTTTTTTGGTTTTTTAAGACAGAGTCTTTCTATGCAGCTCAGGCTGGCCTTCAGCTCACTTTGTAGCACAGGCTGGTCTTGAACTCACAATGATCCTCCTGCCTCTCTGCCTTCTGTGTGCTGGGATACAGCATGCACCACCACATCTGGTGAATTTTTCTTTTAGATATGAGAAATCAAGAGATTTCTTAATTTTAAATCCATGTTTATTGATGTATAGTTTACATGTACTTAAAAACTACTTTAACTACATTTTTAAGAGTGTGGCAAAATTCATGTGTTCACATAGCCACCACTACAATCAAGATACAGGACATGTCCACCACCTAAAGGTTTTTTTTGTGGTATATACCAATTCATACATTTTCTATTTGGCCCAAGAAGGTATAGATTACTTTAAATCATGCTAGATTAGATTTTTCATAACCATATAGTTCTGTATAGATGAAACCATCCAATGTATATGCTTTTGAGTCTGGCTTTTCCTTGCATATTTTTTGAAGATCCACTCCTATTATGCATGTCAGTCACTTCCTTCTCATTGCTTAGTAGTGTTTCACTGCATTGCTATACCATGATTTATTTATCCTTTTTTTTTTATTGGTATTTACTTTTATTTTTCACTGTTACACAAAAATGAAAACATAAATCAAAAAAAGCTGTGATAAAAACATCACAACTATTATTCCTGGTCTTTAGCTGTTTAATGTAAAAATATATTAGCTTCTATTAGCTTTATTAATGCTTAAGGTAAAATTCCTTCTTAGATTTTTCAAGTAAATTAGAGCTCAGTAACATTGGGAATGACTTGGCCTTTTAGAAATGTACAGAAAACAGGATTTATATACTTTGATTATATAATCAATGATAAACTGAACATATTAAAAGTTTTACTTAATTGTTTAAATAAAAAATAACATTAAAATAATCTTTACATATAGTTACAAAGGGTGATACTGCTTAAAAAAGTCTCTTGCAATTCTGATAAGAGGAACATGATACATCTAGGATGTTCTCACAATATAGAAATGTTAAAAACTAAAGACTTCCAACCCTTGGTAAGAACCAGGGGACTTAATGGACGTCACATAGCAGCTGATAGACAATTGAATTGTCTCCAACTTTTGGCTGTTTTACTTAAAGCAGCAAAGAAACACCTATGTCCAATTTTTTTTTTTTTTTTGTCTTTTTGAGACAGGGTCTCGCTATGCAGTTCAGGCTGGCTTTAAGCTCACTTTGTGACTCAGGCTGGTCTTGAACTCACAACAATCCTCCTGCCTCAGCCTCCCGAGTGCTGGGATTTTATATGAATATTTTTATTGGAAAAGAAATCACTGTGTCATCTGTTAACAGTGTGTTTAACTTTTAAAGAACTTTTTTTCAGAGTGGTTGTAACTTGTTCATTCCCTCCTGCTTCCTATGAGGATTTAAGCATCTCACATTCCCATCAGTGTGGAGCTACAAATCTTTTAAATTTCAGTGTGTCTCTCCTTGTGATTTTAACTTGCACTTGTGTGATGTCTAATAATGTTGAATGGCCTACTGTCTTTTCTAAGGTCTCTGTTCAAATCTTTTGGCCATTTTTATTTGTGTTGTGGCTCTCATTATTTTCATGTGTTCTTATGCATCTTGGATACAAATTATTTTTCAAATATATTTTGACTATTTCCTTTCAACTTGTGCCAGCAAATCATATATGGACTTTCACAGTTACAGTATAGAGCAAAAACAGGCTTAGAGAAAGGCATTGAATAAGATTTGAGCAAAATAAATGTATGAAATGTAGAATGATTCAGGCAACAACTGCGGAGCTGGTACTATGGTTTGTGTCTAGCTGTCTCCTCCAAAGCCTCATGCAGTCATGGGGCAATGTCTTTTAGGGTTTGTGATTAATTCATGATCCATTACTGGGATTGTGGGTATGAGTGCTACACCTGCCCTGGGGCAGATAGCCTGAATGCAGTATAAGGTGGGGAGAGAGGCTTGCTGCTGTTCCCTTCTGCTTTTGCTGTGTTACTGTTTCTTGCTGCCATGAACTGTTGCCCTCTGCCACATGCCACTCTTCCTTAGAGCCAAGTATGGACTAAAACCTCCAATAACTGTGAACTAAATCAACCTTTTCTTCCTTAATTTCAGGCATTGGGCATTTTGTCCCAGCAATGAGAGAAAAATAATTGAGATGTATAATGACTGAATATAAGTCTTGAGAAATTTGGGTACTGTGGGGACACATTTCAAAGGGGGTAGGCCTGAGTGCAGGCAGTCCAAGACAAGCAGGGCCATGGGATGCTTTTCCACTTTGGTTCAGGAAAACACACATGGAGTAATGGGAGTCACAGCTCTGAAGACAAGTGAACACCGCACAGGCTTTGTGTGTACTTGGCTGAGGTAGGGGGGACAAAGCACTCACCTGTTGCAGGACATTTTGTACTTTGCTTTGTGGCAACTGAGCGCTTAGGGATACATCTGAAAATAGTTGGCCGCTTGCTTTCCCCAGCTGCAAGAGCTCATGTTCTGACTTAGGATTTTTTAATTAGCTCATGGTGACTAGAACAGCAAAGGAGAGTGTATTTATTGTGTTCGCTGAGGCAGCCTGTGTACACATCACATTTCTGTTTCCTCCCATTTAGAAGATGCTTACAAAGCTGCCATCTGTGTTCTGCAGTTGCTCTTTGCACATATCTATGGGAAAAGCTATAAACTTTTCAGAAAAATGCATTCAGGTGTTTGGGATGCTAAAGATTTCCCACTCTCTGAATATGTTAATATTTGTTTTATGAGAATTATAACAGGTAATTCTCAAATGCCTCAGATATATTTTTGAGAAACCAGGCCACAGAAAAATCATCACATAGTATCTAATTTCTTATTGTCAAATTCACTTAGTAAGTATAGTTTTTAATGGTAAGACACTGTCCATAATGTTTAATGGTAGTGTACCTACCTGTCCATTGCTGTCCTGTCTCTGTCCTCTGCTCCATTGGGCTGGGCTGCCTTTGAGGCAGGCCTACTGGTTTACCTTATTTTAAAATCTTGAATTTATTATTCTTAAACTTCTGTGAGTCAGGAAAGCTAGATGATAAACCATGGGGAAAAGGTGCTGTCTCCCGTACCCAGAGAGGAAGTGGCAAAGGAGATCAAAAGCGTGCAAGCCTTCAAAGTGATATCAGGAAGAAAGCCCTTATTTTTTTAAATAGAAATCAGCTATCCCAGACATTGAAACTTAATGAACAGGCAAGTGTCACCTATACAGCTTCAGAAACAAAAGTATTTAAAGTATTGAGGACTAGTGGGCCCCTTGCATGATGCCATTTACTTCTGAATTACCCCCTGGGTCCCCACTGTCTTCAATTTTGCCTTTTCTGCACACGTCGTTTTCACATATATACATGTTCCTTTTCAAGGTGCAGAATTATCTTACATTTTTAACCTTTGCATGAGTGACATTACATGAAGTCTTCTGCTACTTGCTTTGTTTTAGGTGCATGGTTGGGGACAAGTCCATGTCCATTTACTTTATCTGTGATAAACTGTGATATAATATCCATGCTTTTCTCTTCAGTGGTTGGGATTGAACCGAGGGCCTTACACATGGTAAGAACTTTACAGCTGAGCTATATCCTGAGCTCTATAAACTTCTTTTAGAAATCAATTGTTCCTATTGATGAGTTTTTCAATTTTTTCCGTATTTTATAATCCCCAAATGGTAATGTCTTCACACATATCCTCTTGTGAATTATGTGACAATTTTCCCTGAACTTGATACCAAGGAGTAGAGCGTCTAAGTCATGAACAGTATATACACTTCAATTTTACTTGGAAAAAAACCTTATTTTCTCAGTTGCTCGCTTTGTCAGTTCACCTTCTTGCTACCACTCTGTGTGCATTTTCATCAGACCTTCACAGTAAAATGCCTTTCATTGTTTCACTTTAGAAATATTCCAGATCCAATGGATGTCAAGTTGTCTCCATGCAGCTCCAATTTGCATTCCCTGATGAATGAGTCACACATTTGCCCCTTTACCCTGAGGTCCTTTTTCTTCCCTTCATCTCTAATCCTGGAGGGACCCAATCCCTGCAAATGTTCCCTGGCCCTCACTTCCATTCAGCTACTACTGGGGTGCTGGGAGAGAAACCAACATCAGCCTCTTCAGTCTGCAGGCTATGGGATCCCAAAGTTACTATCTTAGTTTTCTCATTGCTGAGACAAAATGCACCCAAAGTGAAAGAAGGAAAGGTTTATTTGGCTCATGGTTTGTAGAGGTTTCAGTCCATAGTTGGCTGGCTCCAAGGTAGGGTGGCCTAGCACAGGGGACTCACAGAAGAGAAACAGTCCATGGGAGGTAGAAAGCAATAAAGTAGCAAGCAGCAAGCCACAGGCAACAGATTCTTTCTGTCCTGTTATATTCTATCCAGCTACCTACTCTATCCTGCTATATGCCCTTACAATGGGTTAGCACTCACACCCAGGGTGGGCACCTTCAGTCCTACCCAGAATTATTCCAAACCAATCAGTGGACTAATTTAGTAATCACATATTCTTAATCCTGGCATCACACGCTCTAGATCCTGTGACCTCTGAAAATGCCCCACTTAAAACCACATGTGGCTTTCGGGAAACATCTAGACACAGATCCCAACAGTTACATCTCTTAGTTGCATTGCCTTTGGGTTCATAAAACCTCTGCACTAAATTTCCTGTATTGAACAAGTGGGTGTGAACAGTTTTTCAGACTGAATCCTTGCCAGTACCTCTCATATAACCCTGAACTTTTCTTTCCTTCCCTTTCTTCCTTCCACCTTTCCTTCCTCTATTTTTTCTTGTGCCATTTACATCTTCTCTCATGTAAAATTAATTACACTTATCTCTACCTATTTTTCCATTAGGTTATCTTTTTCTTATTAATCTGTACAAATTCTTCAAACATTCTCAACATATGCTTGCAAATACTTTATCATGGCCTATGGTTTGTATTATTTTTTAAATGATGCTTGTTATGGCTTATATTGAATATCCCCTTGAAGCCTCGTGTACTCTTAGGTGGAGCCTTCTGGAGTTGGCCGGATCTAAGGTGTATGATAATGGGACTAAGGGTGTGTGATACAAAAATCAGTCTACTGTTTGAAATTAAATTTTAAATTTTTCTTTTTTTTTTATTTTTAATTTTTCTTTCTTTTTTTTTTTTTTTTGGCTGAACAAGGGATTGAACTCAGGCCCTTACGCTTGCCAGGGAAGCGCTTGTTCCACTGAGCCATCTCCCCGGACCGATATTATCCTTTTTTTCCGGTACTTGGTTTTGAACTCAGGACCTTGCTCTTCCCAGACAAGAGCTTATTCTACTAAGCTATCTCCAGAGCCCCATACTGTTTGAAATTTACATAGTCCTAGGTATGGATAGTGGGGGGCCCACCCTGTGTGGTGATGTCACCAAGCAAATGGATGATAGCCTGGATGGGAAAAAAAGGGAAAGATAGAATTGTTTGAGGCTGCTGCTTGCTGCTTGCTGTCTTCTGCATGGCACGCCATTGACTATTTCTCCTCTGAGATCCCCCTCTGCCAGGCACATTGCTGTGGAGTCAGCTAATGACTGAAACCTCCACAAACTGTAAGCTAAAATAAACTTTTCCTCCTTTAACTTGGGCATTGGGTATGTTGTCTCTGCAGTAAGAAAAGTAAGACAATGTTTTTGTTGTTGTTTGAGATAGGGTCTCACTATTAGTTCAGGCTGGTCTTGAACTCATGGCAGTGGTCCTGCCTCAGCCTCCCAAGTGTTAAGGATACAGGCCTGTGTCATTAGATCTAGCTTAGGACACTAGATTTGAAAGCACAGAAAAATTTATTTTAATATGATTGGATGTAATAAGTTTCCCTTTTATAAATGTGTTTTTAATTTTAAAATCCATTCATACCTGAAAGTCAAGAGGATACGCTCACATTTGTTTTTGCCTTTTCACTTCATATGCTTTTCACATTTCCAATTCACATCTAAATTTGTTTTCCATGTTTAATGACTTATTTCACCTGCAATTAATTTTTATATACATGTATGATATGGAAATCTGTTATTTTTGCATGTGTCTAACCAATTTTTCCAGAATCAGTGGTGTGTGAGAGCTGCTTCATACAAACTCATGAGACTCTATGATTAAATTTTGAGGAATTTTGTGAGCTGGTTATTAAAAACACTAGTAATTTGTATCAGTCATGGAAGGAATATTTTATACTGTAGTTAGACAGACACTATAAATCAACTCCCTCTCCAACTCAAGAACCGGTTTATTAGTATGCAGTGCACTACCACACAGAACTCTTCATCAGGAACCTTACTGTCTGATGTTTGGTCCCCAGGCCTGCCCTGCCAGCCCCACCCCCGGGGCATGCTGAGACCTTGAATGAGACTGGGTGTGGTAGAGCATGCCTGTAATCCCAGCGCTTGGGAAGCTGAAAACAGGAGAATAACTATAAGTCTGATCTGTGTAGCGAGACCCTGTAGACCCTGGCAGACCCTGTGCTAAGTACAAAAAAAAAACAAACCTTGCTGTCACTGGGTCTATAGCTTAGTGGTTATAGCAGATCAAGCCTGAGGTCCAGAGTTCAATCCCAACCACTACAAAATAATAACAAACAATCAAAAACAGCCAATTAACCAATGTACTATAACCAACCAGTGCATTTTTAGAACTAAAGGTCACAACTGTACAGTAGCTATGAAAATCTTTTATCAGTTGAAACACTTGTTTTTCATAAAATGAACCCCACTATAATGTACCAGAATGCACATTCATGATAGTGGTAATGATTTTCCTGGAGTCATCTGTTTTAATTATATGTTCAAATATGAACAGAGAGCTGGGTATTTTGGATTGTAGTATAAAATGAAAGTTCTTATCGTGGGTTTTTGATAAAATGTGGAGAACACCGGACTCACTTATCATTTCCTTACTTGCAAAGCTATTTCTGTCATGTGTTAGGTTTTCCTCTAAGAATCCATCACTCTCTGAGTTGTCTCGCCTTTCCTCCACTCTCTTTATCCAGCCCTGCCCCTGCTGGGTACCAACCACACTGCTTCATTCTTTCAGCTTTAGCAAAGTTCGCATACCTGCTGGGATAAACGTCCTCACCTGGAGGCATTCAAAATTTTATCTACTTTTGATTCTTTGTTTTTTCTATGTAAATCTTAAGAACAAATCTTTAAATTCCATGAAAACTATTGTTGGGATTTTACTTGAATTACTATGGCTTATTTTAGGAAAAAGTTAACATCTTTAAAGTGGTCTATTTTCTTGAACATGGTATATTACCTCCACTTATCTTTTGTGTCTTACAATGAGGTTTTATAATTTCCCTCATAAAGATATGCATCTTTTTCATTGCATTTATTTTAGGACTTTATATTTTGTTGCTATTAACTATAATATGATTTAAAACATATATATATATATATAATGTATGTATTTATTATATAAATATGTTTGTGTTTTGCTGTGTGGGAAGCCAGCTGATTTTTATATATTTGTCTAATGCCCAATGAGCATTCTTCTCTCAATTATTCTAGTAGTTGTCCTATTTTTCTCTTGAGTTTTCTGTTTAAATAATGACACTATCTGTGAATAATGAGGGTTTATCCTTTAAATTCTCATGTGTGTAATTTCCTTTTTCTTTCTTCCCATAGTTGCAGTTAACCAAACAAAACCAATAAGAGGGATAATGAAAAGCCCTTTCCTTATTCTGGCTTCTTAACTTTAACAAAGACTTCTAATGTTTTACAATTAGATAGGATACATATCTGCTGTAGTCATAATTTTAAGAGTTTAGGGAAGTGTGTCTTCACTATTGTCTTATAAAGGGTTTTAAATTATGAGTGGATGAAGGTTTTCTTGTTGGGGAGAGCTTGCAGAGCTAGCACTGGAATCTGGGATCTCAAACCTGCTAAGAAAGTGCACTATCGCTGAACTATAGGCCCAGCTGACAGTGGTGTTGATTTTTATCATATATATTTCAGGGGCCAGGAGATGGCGCAGTAGAATAAGTGCTTACCTGGCAAGAGCCTGAGTTCAATCTCTGACTCCACAAAAAAATTATATATATATAAATATATATATATTATATATATGAAATTGTTTCCATAAAGTGTAGTTTACCTATTGTTTAAAAACTTTTTAAATTTTATTTTATTTTGAAGAGTAAAAATAGGTCCAGGGAGCTAGCTCAGTAGAAGTGCAAGGCCTGGTACCACAAAAAAAAAAAAAAAAAAAAAAAAAAAAAAAAAAAAAAAAAAAAAAAAAAAAAAAAAAAAAAAAAAAAAAAAAAAAAAAAAAAAAAAAAAAGAGTAAAAACAGAAGCAAAAATAAATAGAAAAAAAGACAGAAACAGGGTAACATAGAACAATGCATATGTTACAGATTTTCAAAACAAGAATAGCTAATTAACAATGGTGTTATATTATCTATTTTTATCATCAGTTCTGTTGCTCAGATTAACAGGTATAGTTCTGCAAGATTGGGGAAATAATTGATTATTGGCTCTTGCTTTCAAGAAATCTTATTTTTTTCCTTGTCTTTTTTCTTTTATTTTGAAGAAAGAATGATCATTGATAAGACATTAGAAACAGTACACATTTAGAAGACCAAGACTCAGGCCTTTGCACTTCTACTGAGTTAGCTCCCTGGACCTAGTTTTACTCTTCAAAATAAAATAAAAATTTAAAAGTTTTTTAAACAATAGGTAAACTACACTTTATGGAAACAATTTCAACCGTGGGTTCTGTAGTACACATTGCTGTCCTCGATGTTGTTGTTCAGGTTGCAGAGCTCAACATATAGTTAGTCCCAGTGAAAAGTACAAACAGTAACAGCTATTTTTAAAAAACGGATGGAAATTATAAGTACAGTCATATCAGCCATCCTGAATATATATTTGCATGCTTTTCCCTTCCTTTTTTCCTGTCTTTTCTTTCTCTCATCATCATTGCTTAATCCTTAAATTCAATTTCTTTCCATTTTGACATATCTACTCTACCTTTCATAATTTATTCTCTGAGGTTCTTACACTAGGGAGACAATATGATATTCACACATGTGGGTCTGATTTATTTCACTCAGAAGTATAGCCTCTAGTTAACCCACTTATCTATAAAAGCTTTGAATTTGGCTTTATTTACAGTTGAGTAGTACTCCACTGTATAAAAATACCACATCTTGGGTTGGCCAAATACCTCAGTGGATTAAAGCACCTGCAAGCAGGCGCAGGGGCCAGGGGTTCTATCCCCAGGCCTGCCATGCTGGCCCCACCCTGGGGGCATGCTGCAACAGTAATTGAGACTGTGGCACATGCCTGTAATGCCAGCACTTGGGAGTCTGTAAATAGGAGAATCACTGAGTCTGATCTAGTAGTGAGACTCTGAACACTCTGCAGACACTTTCCTAAAAATACAGAAAAAAAAACCCACATCTTTTTTATCCATTCCTCAAGTGATGGGCATTTTGGTTGTTTCTAAGATTTGGTTATAACAAATTGTGCTGCTATAAACGTGGGTGCATATGTAGCACTATGGTATGATGTTTTCAATTCCTTTGGGAAAATACCCAGAAGGGAAATAGCTGCGTTGAATGGGATTTCCAGTCCTAGTTCTTTGGGGAATCTCCACACTGATTTCCATAATGGGTGCACCGGTCTACATTCCCACCAGCAGTGGAGAAGAGTTCCTTTTTCCCCATAGCCTTTCCAGCATTTGTTATTAGTTGATTTCTGTATGATAGCCATTCTTTCTGGGGTCAGATGACCAGTACTGTGGAGTGTTTTAAAACTTTTAAGTTAAAAGAAATTTTCTTATATTCTAAGTTTACAAATCCTATATTTTTTGAATCATTAAGTGTTTCTAAATGCTTTTTGTATGATATTTAAGGTTTTTTAAAATTATCTAAGGTGATAATAGTTAAAATGTATGTAAGTAAAATAGGTTGTTCTAGACTTAACTCATATGCGTGTTCTTGAGATAAACCCACATGTAACTCGTCCTATAAAGCTTGTTCTAGCTGTGTCCAGATGTCCCCCCCAAACTTCATGTGGTCATAAGTGGGGCTTTCTGGACATGGTTGGAGGTAGGGTGTGTGATGCTGGGATGAAGGGTGCAGTGCTAGAATTAAGGGTGTCAGTGCTACCTGCCCTAAGAGTGGTAGCCTGGATAGGATATGAGAGACAGAGAGAGGGTCATGGCTCACTGCTTATCACTCACTTGCTGCTTTCTGCCCTCTGCCTGCCCAGCTTTCCCATGAACTATTTCTCCTCTGCTATTCCTCTGTGCCATGCCATGCTGCCTTTGAGACAGACAAGTATAAGCTGAAACCTTTATAAACTGTTGAGCCAAAAAACCTTTTTCTTCTTTAACTTTAGGTGTTGTGTATTTCGTCCCAGCAATGAGAAAAGGAACTAAGACAATGCTGTTCTTGTTAGTTAGTTTTTTATACAGGGTCTACAGGGTGTGCAGGGTCTTACTATGTAGATAGGACTTGTAGTGATTCTTTTGTTTACAGCCTCCCAAGAGCTGGGATCACAGGCATGCTCCATAGTCTCAGTCACTGTCCCAGCATGCCCTGGGGTTGGGGCCCTCATGGCATGCTGGGGAATCAAAGCCCAGCTGCTTTACTCTGCCTAAGCAGATGCTTTAGTCCACTGAGCTATCAGGCCGGCCCTGACAATGCTTGAATTTTGTTTGCTCTTTTACTTACATTTTGGGATTTGCCTTGTTGGCTGGTTTTGGGGGAGGCTTTTGCTTGTTTTTTGGTCAACATACATAAATGAGACCGGCAGGTTATTTTCATCCTTTTGTCATTTTGACCTGATTTTAGTGTCTAGCTCATGCCAGTTATATAATGTGTTTTGGAATAAGCAATTCTACATCTTTTTTTTATATCTTTAGGTACAGTTCCTACATGACAGGAATCTGTTCCTTCAACATTTGGTGAACCTCACTGGTAAAACTGTTTCACCCATGTATCCCTAACCCTATGGGTAGATTTTTAAAAAGTTTTGACTGACTTTAGCATTTTAAAGTCTATTTAGTTCTGCTATTTGTCCCTTCTGGGCCAATTTTGCTACTATATTATCTGGAAAATGGTTTTATGTACCTTTTCTAATTCACTGGCAAAAAATTTTTAATGTATAAAGGATATTATAATATTCTTATTTTTGGTACTATTGCTACATCTGCAGTTAAAGATGCTTTTGCATTCCTACTATTTACCTGGTTTCTGATCAAGCACTGAAAGATTTTAATGCATTTTTAATGTGTTTTAAAAGCTAAGTCTCTAATTTTATCAATCCTCTTTATTGATGTCTGTCTTTATTTTCATTACTTGTGCACTTACTTTTATTACATAGTAACTATGGTAGCATTGCCTGACTCCTTTTTTTCCCCCAGAACTAGGGAATGGAGCTGGAGAAAAAAAGAAAGTGGACCATTCTTAAAATGTGATTAAGCAAGAAGAACTGAGACTGGAATTTCCTCTGGGAAATGCTAGATGTTAGTCGTTCTTTAGCAGTGTTTTTAACCTTTCTTTAGAAATATTTATAAAGCCCTAGAATATTTTCAGAGAATGTTAATATTTTTCACTACATAACAAATTTCTATTCAACTGGAGAAGCATGAAAAAAAAAAAAAAAAGGTTTTCTTTAAGTACTGTCCTTTGTGGCAGAGCTCATAAATGCTAAATCACTTTGGCAGACAAGGGAAAAGAAAATAAAGCAATGACTGTGTCATTTATTTCTAAGTCAAAATCCATGACTTTAAAAAAAAAAATTGAAATGAGAGTCTTGCTGAGTTACCCAGGATGACCTTGAACCTGAGATCCTCCTGCTTCAGCCTCCCAAGTAGCTGGAATTCAGCCAGCACCGTTGTGGCTGGCCCCGGCCTGAGTTCTTTTAGCATCTGGCACTTTCCCTGGATGATGAGCCCTTACTACGTGAAACTAAGACCTACACAAGTGGCAAGGATTTCCCTCTCTCTGGAATCTGCACACACCCAAGTGAATGGAGATACTTGGCAGAGCCTGGCTTAAGGTCTTTCCTGATGTTCACTGTTATGGTTTGTGTCTAGTTGTCACCCCAAAGCCTCGTGCAGTCATAGGGTGGGGACTTTTAGAGTTTGAGATTAACTCATGATCCACTGGCATTATGAGCGATCCAAGGCTGGGATGATGTGTTTTAGTACTGCTGGGATTATGGGCATAGGTGCTACACCCAGCCGAAGGGTGGATAGCCTGAATATGATGTAAAAGAGACAGACTCTTAGTCTGTTGCCATTGTTGTTCTGCTGCCATGAACTGCTGCCCTCTCCATGTGCCATGTGCCACTCTGCCTTAGAGCCAGTCAAGTGTAGACTGAAACCTCCAGGACCTGTGAGCTGAATAAACCTTTCTTTCCTTCATTTTTGGTATTGAGTATTTGTTCCAGCAACAAGAGCAGAGTAACTGAGACACCAGTTTGGTCCCTTCAGTGACTTGGACTTTCTGATGTCTTCTGAGCTTTATGCTTCCATTCCTCTGTGTAATTCATTTTAATCAAGACACTCTTAGTTTAATGAAGCACACAAATAAGTAAACTAACAATTATGGTTCATAGTAATAAATTTCTATATTAGAAATACACAAAAGGTGCTGTGGGAGGCAGAGACAGAGCCGCCATTAAGGAACCCTAGCAGGAGACCATGACAAAGCACTGACACTTATCTAGCACATGCAAAGGTCTTTAAGAACAGCCCTGGGTGAGTAAGGAGGGTTAAGCCCAAGAGGACAGAGGCACCGACAGGCTTCTTGAAAGGCAGTGAGGCCAGGCTTAGAGGGGAGCCAGTGTTCCCATGACTGAAAGGTGCAGTCCTGAGAGAGGAGACAAGAGAGGACAGGAAAGGCGGTGGTGGAGTGTACTTCCCTGTAGTTGGAACGGCAGGGGTCCCTGTTGGTGCAGGAGATGCATACCCAGCTCCTGGCTCCCAGCTGTTACCTCAGAAAGAACAGCTTTACCTCTTTTTCTTTTTCTTTTTGGCAGAATCAGGGTGTCTTTGTTACTCTTCTCTCATTGCTGGGACAAACACCCAACACCCAAAATGAAGGAAGGTAAGGTTTATTTAACTCACAGTTACTGTGAGTTTCAGTCCATACTTGGCTGGCACCAAGGCAGAGTGGCACATGGCAGGAGGCATCAGTTCATGGTGGTGGAACAACAACAATACAACAAAGAGGAATAGCTCAAGAAAATCTATCTCTGTTATATTACATTCAGGCTGTCTGCCCCAGGCTGAGGGAAGTACTCACACCCATAATCCCAGCAGTACTAAAACCCATAATCCCTGCCTTGGATCACACACACAGTCCCAGTGGATCATGAGTTAATCACAAACTCTAGAAGTCCCATGACTACATGAGGCTTTGGAGGCACAACTAGACACAAACCATAACACAGGAAGTGAACCTAGGCCCTTGCACTTGCCAGGGAAGCGCTTATTCAACTGAGCCATCTCCCTGGCCCAGCTTTACCTCTTTCACCTAGAGCCACTGTCACCCAGAGTCGGTTATCCATTTCCTCTCTAGCACTTCCCACCTGCCTATGCCTACAAATGACTGATTGGGAGACAACATTTTCTCCCAGGGTTGACCATGTTTTTTCTTTATCTTTTACAGAATAGAAAAAAAGTAGCTGTGGGACTGATATCTGGACTGGTTCAGTCAGGGTGAGCCAGGCTTTAGGATGGAATGAAGCCTCCTCTTGCTCATCAGCATGCTGACCCCACAAAGTTCTTGGGGGCCAGAAAGTGGGGAACGTAAGCATCTTGTTGGAAAAATATTCTATTTCAGAAATAGCTTCAAAGCGACTGCCCTGGGAAGTAGAAGATTGTGTTAAAATTTCTTATGTCAGTCTTTATAAAAATCATAACATAGGCTTCACTGAATTATTTGTGTGTTGGGAGCGGTGCAAGCAGCAGCTCGGGATCCCTGGGTAACAATGTAACAGCTTGGCGCTCCTTGTGGGTTCTGCCTTGGTATGTTCGGAATAACAGGAAGTAGAGTGTGGCCCTGCCCTGTCTGTCGATCCGGACAGAATGAGGGGGCTGCCTGGCAACAGAGCGGGATTGGCTGTATGCTAATATGCGACTGCTGATGATTGGCTTAGCTATACTATATAAGCTGCTGTGCTTCCGCAATAAAGCGAGATCTCCCCTTCTACAAAGAAGGCAAGGTGTGTGTGAGTTTTCCTTTCTGCGCCCGACATTTGTGTATGGATAGCATGCCCCTCATCTGAAGTGTTTCTGATATGCATCTGAGATGTATATATACTTCTGAGATGAAGTAATATAGACGGCAAATAAATAAATGAAAAAATGTTCAACTTCATCCGTCATTTGAGAAATGCAAAGTAAAACAACCCTGAGCCTTCCTCTCATCCCAGAAAGAATGGCTGCCATCAGGAGGTCAGCCAGGGGCTGGGGAGATGGCTCAGTGGAATAAGTGCTTCCCTGGAAAGTACAAGGACCTGAGTTTAATCCCTGGTTCTGAAAAAAAAAAAAAAAAAAAGCAGCCAGTAGCAAATGCTGGAGGGGCTGTGGAGAAACAGAGCCCTCTGTACAGCTGCTGGGAGTGCAGGCTGGTGCAACCACTGGAGATCAGTGTGGAGACTCCTCAAAATCTAGGATTAGAGTTCCCATTGAACCCAGCTAGTCCCTTTCTGGGTATTCTTCCAAAAGAACTGAAAACATCACACTGCCATGATTTTTGTGCACCCATTTTACAGCAGCGCAATTTGTAGTAGCTAAATCTTAGAAACAACCCAACTGCTCATCAACTGAGGAATAGATAAAACAGATGTGATCTTTTTACACAATGGGGTGTACCTCAACTATAAAAAAAAGATAAACTTGAAGCTTTTATAGGTAAATGGATGCAACTGGAGACTTTAGTCATCAGTGAAATAAATCAGACCTACCTGCGTAAGCATCATATTGTGAACACTAATGTGTACCCATTGCTAGTATAAATACCTAAAGAGTACAATAGATATTATGAAAGGTAAAGAATCTGTTCAAGGGAAGAAACAACTGGCACAAGGAAAAGGACAAAAAAAAGAAGGGAAAAAGATATTTATTTTTACACACACACACACAGAGGATAGCTTGGATAATTGTACTGCTGATTTATGCTAATCTAGTGAAAGGAGTAGTTAATGCTTACATTTTTTTCTCATCCTTTTTAACTTCTTATAACCTTTTAAACCAATTTTGCATGCTTATCTCTGGTAATCTAAACAAACTTGAAGACATTATGCAATATAACAACCATTGTTGAATTTCTATTATTTTGCTTAGTGAAATTCTATATTTGTTTCTAATGTGTTTTTTACTATTTTTTTTATTTTCTTTAAAAAATAAAAATAAATAAATAAAAAGTTTTAAAAAGCATTTCTGGGACAGGAACACGCAGGGAGCCCAGGGGAGGCCCTATTTCAGGATTGCTGAGATCTGTAGCAAGCATTATGAAGCACCTCCAAAGACTATGCCTCATTTTTTTATCCACTAAACCCTCTGAGCTGCTTTGAATTGGTAATTCTCACTTTGTGGATAAGGAAGCAGCTGTGAGAAGTTGCACAGTTAATCAAGCAGGGAGGGTCACATACAGGACTCATACAGACCCTGACACTCTGGGGCTCACACTCTGCCTACCAGAGGCTGTGACCATGCATAACTTGGAGGCCTTTCTGTAGCTTAGCTGGGCAGGAGTAGGGAGAGGTGCAGGAAGCTCAGCACTTTATGGTGCTGTACACCAAGCACAAGCCCAGCCAAAAGCCCGAACAGAAGGGCTGAGGTAGTAGTTCAGCAGTAGAGCACTTGCCTGGCATGTGCGAAGCTATGTGTTCAAGACCTGGAGTCCAGTGTGCAGCCACTGCATAGTAACAAAATGAAAGTAGGTTTAACAGAAAAATCCATGTGAGCTGATCAATTGATCTTGTACCGCATTTTGCAGGTCACCACCGGTGGAGACAGCCAGACTGTGCCAGGGGAAGCAAGCTAGCCCAGAGGGTAGCGTAGGAAAGTGGGCAAGGGGTGGACAATTGCAACAGGAATTTACTTTTTCATCTTGAAGTAAAAGTTGTGCTTATGCTGTTTGGTGACCTTGGGAAGTGTTTCTACTTCTCTAGTTCTGAAATTAATTTAGGAGTGTCTGTTCTGGAGAATGTAGAGATGGCCCCTGTCTTCAAGATATTTATCTCTAGAAGGAGGTTAATGCTTTAAAAGACAGTGATTTTTTTCACCCTGTACCGGGGGTCGAACTTAGGACCTTGTACCCGCCAGGCCAGTGCTATGCCACTGAGCTATACATTCCTGGCCCAAGATAATGTTTCTTGAAATGAGCTTTTGCTATGTTGCCTTGAGCTCTTGGTTTCGAGTGATCCTCCTTCCTCAGCCTCCCACGTGGCTAGGAATACAGGTGTGTACCATTCCAGATAATGATCCTGGAAATTTTTGAAAAAGTATTTAGAAACCCACTTTGTGGAAAATGCAAAAGATGATGTTGTTTTAGAGTGTCAACATTGAAAAGGCTTTTGATACAGACTTAATATCTGAGCTGATCCTTGGTAAGCAGTAGGATTTGGACAGGCAGGGGCCGGCTGTGGGGGAAATATAAGGGTCTGGAAATGGTGCTGTACATCCTGAGGCCTAGGTAAGGGCAAATTCTCTCTCCTCTGCCTTCTCTTGCTCTTCTCCTTCCTTCCCTTTCTCCCTCTCCTTCCAACACCATGGGTTCTGCTTTATACAGAACCCTAGTGCACACCCCAACTGCTTCCAAAAGAGATTTGAGATCACCAAGCAGCACATTCAGAATGATCTGTCTTTGTATTTTGTCATTAATTAAGCGATTTGCTCTTTAAGGCAATGAAGGACCTTCAGCTATAGACTTGTGAGTATCTTCATTCCTCCCAATCCATTGTTTACCATCCCTAGGCCACGTCAACCCACCCACCACCTTCCAAAAAACTGCAAACTTTTTTTTTTGGTATAGGGGGATTGAACTCAGAACCTTGCATTTGCCAGGCAGGCACTGATGCCACTGAGCTATATCCCTGGCCTATAAACACATTATTGAAAGACTAGAAACATCAACCAAGATTGAACCTAGGAATCTGGAAATATGATTTGTTTGCAGTTGATGCCACCTACCATAAGCACAGCTTATGCTGTTGCATGCCCTGCCCTAGGACCTAAATATTTCCTGTTCTGCAGGAATGTGATGGTCTCTCTGAAGGACACAGAGAGCTGCTAGGGTGAAATGTTATTAAGCTAGCGCAAATAGCCATGTTCAAAACTGTGGTGGGAGAGGATCACAAGAAAGCTTTGGTGCAGTCAACAAGGAGCTGGACAGTGAAGCCATCTTTCCTCCAGGGCTGGCAAGTCAGAGCCCTGGCAAGAACTCCATGTCCCATCTCTCAAATGGGCCTCCTTTTCACAAATCACAGTCTTAACATTTCAAAGAACCTGAAGATGTATTTCCTGCTACTGGGGCCCATTTTTCTTGTTTGTATGATAACAGGGTTGAGGTAGACAAACCCTAAACTTTTTAGTTCTGGCCTTCTGTGACTTTGTAATTTATTTTCTCAAATTGGCTCTGTGATTTGCAAGAGAATGAATTGATAGTCCAGCAGGCTCTGGCTATTAGGGCTCTCTTAACAAATTAAATTGAAATATTCGTGTTTTGGCATTAAAATATACCTTTGTTGTTCTGTTTAACATGGACAAGTTCTCCTTCCCAAGCCATGTCCAGGTAAACTCACCAAATCTTACTGGTTCTGCTTATCCTTGCCACATCAGTCACAAAACAGCATGTACTGGGTGATCATGGATTCTCTAAGGTGTCTACCCAGTGGCATGCTGGTCCTTGAAGATGGGGTTTCCTCCTATCAACAAAGGAAAGTAGCTCTTAAAATCTGGATAGCACACTAAAAATTCTTGCCATAGACAAACATATGAAGAAAACAAGCACATCTCTTTGCAAACAGTCCAGTTTTCAAACAAAACATTCAGCAAAATTTTTTGTTCACAAACTCTACACCAGGCGACAAATACAACCGTAACCATTGTCATGGTTTGGGATTTTGCAAGGTGAACAATATAGTACAGGCTAGGGAGATGACTCAGTGAAATAAGTGCTTCCCTGGCAAGCACAAATCCTAAGTTCAATCCCTGGTTCTGAAAAAAAAAAAAATAGTACAGGACATGTTTTATAATAGTATTTTATAATAAATCACCCAAGAATCACATAGTACAGGTGCAGGAAATCTCTCCACACACTACATTCTATCGAATCCAGCTGAGGGCCTAGAGCTCATAAGAATGCCTCCCAGCAGTGCAACTGGAGGCCTAGAACCCACAACAAAGTCTCATGCAGGCCTGCTTCATGGATGTGTGCTGGAAAGGCCCAAGGGTCAGTGGTGGAAGCTAGGAAATCTATGCCAATGGGATGAAGGTTCTGGCTAGCAGCTGAGGGACCTGAATTGGAGCTAGGAAGCAACACTCAAGGTAGCACCAGAGTTCCCCCAAAAGTACAACTGCCACGCTCAGCAACAGTGAGGTCCTGAGCTCCTCCAGTGATGAGGAAAGCCGAGTTCCCATCAGGAAAGCTAATACGACAAGCTTCTCCATGAGGCTGAGCAGTGCACCACCTTCCCCTCCAGGGCCAGGAAGTGATGCTCACTATGAGGACCGAAGCTCCTCCAACGTTCATTGGGAAAGCCAGCAAGGCCAAGTCCTCCAGTAGAACAGCCCAAGAGAATCAGAAGCTTCCAACAACTTTCCCAAACAGCATCCCTAGCAGCATCCTGACAGCTTCTCCAGCTCTGCATTTATGCTGCTGGCCACAACCCCTAGGTGGGCCTCAGGCACCCAGCACCATGCTAATTTAATTCAACTGGGTGTAGTAAGTTGACCACCTGTTAGAAATCCGCTACAGCCACGTGTTCGCCACACAAGCACAGATGTAGCTGTTTTCCCACAAATTGCAAAACAAATTAAGTTTGTAAACCAAGGAACTGCTGTAGATGTCCATGCTTGCTTTACCACTTCTGGCCATTTTCAGTTCAGCCTTCTCTTTCTTGTGAGAAGGGAAAAGGGTGCCCGCTCGCACCTGGAGGATACCATTTCTTTTTGGCTGAGGAGCAGCCAACAACTACAACAACAACAACAAAAAGAAAAACTCAAGGAAAAAAGAATCTTAACTTTTACAGTTCCATTTTCTAGCAACTTCCCTCTTGCTTTACTCCAGCCCTCAAGCTTGGGGGTCTTCAGGCGAATGCCATCTGGCTAATTGTCTCCTGGTGGGCTGAGACAGCAGCTGGAACATGAATGAAAGAAAGCCAGATGCTCAAACCTAGGAAAGTGTCACTAAGACTTGGGCAGCCAACAGGAAACAAAGCCGAAGGTAAGAGATATCTAATTATTTCCCCCGTTAGAGGGCTCTTCATCTTCTAGTGATCATACATATGAAACCTGTCTCATGACCCCTGCAGTTCCACTTATTTTCCTAGAATGGACACACAGATGACTGATGCTTGAAACTTCCCTTGTTTGTCCTAACCAAATGTATTTTCTTCTCTCCCAAAATCTTATCTCTTGATGTTGTTACCAACTTTCTCCCTCTGGGTTCTTATTCTGAAGATGATAAAAATCCATGAACATAGCAGCGGGCTGTGACTCAGGTGTAGTTTTTTAGAACAAAGGCACCCTCTCACTAGCTGGAAGAGGCTTCAGGTGAGGACATGGAGGAGGTGCCCAAGTTTAGAGGTTTCTGTGTACTATATAGGGCTATTTTGGTGGGCCTGTGGAAGTGAACCTGAGTGTTTGTCGTTTTAGCTAGATTTCCAGTCAATAGAATGATTTTCCTTGCCCTCTAGCATCCCAAGACATATTGTACTGAGACCTTTTCCCTTATATTCAGCTATTCCCAGGGTTTGTCTCAGTTTTCTCAGTTCCTTGTCCTAGCTGTCTCCTGGTCTTAGAGCTAAGGTAGCTTTCCCCAGTGACAGTCACTTAGGACATGGCTTATATTGGTGCAAATGAGACGGACAACTCTCATTAGTCTCTCTTGCCAAATTTGTGCAATAGTGTAGAGGCCTCATTGTTATGCATAGGCAGTCAGAGATGCCTACATTAACATCGGATGGAAGAGATAAGCAAACAGCCTGTTAAGATTAGAAAAGTAAACATCTGACCCAGGTTAAGAGCTAATTCAGATCAAGCTCAGTAATGCAAAGATGAATACAAGAGTAAAGGACAAAACTTTGGAATGAGAATACAGAAATAAGGACTTCCTGCCTGAAAGAGGCCTCTTAACCAGCACACACCAACAGCCTTAATGGGCTACCTCCAGGCTTCGAGAATACAGAAATGCAAGATACACCATTTGCTGTTTAAACTCCTCCAGTGGTCTGCTTATGCATAACAAATCGAAAGATGTTGTACCTTCTGCTCTGAATCCCCTCCAGAGACCACTGGAGGCCTCTAATATGAGCTTTCTCTTATTTCCAATCAAACCCTCACAACATCCTCCCTTGTTTCACGACTTCATTCTTCGACATCCTCTGACGAACCATAAGCCTGGTTCACACAGAGATTGTGGTAACAGTATCAGAGATTTAGCAAGAGTGCGAGAGTCCGCTGCCAAGTCTAACCCTGTTTTGTAGTCAGTACCCTAAAATGTTACAGTTTTGAAAAAATAGTTCCAAAGCTTACAAGCAAACACAGAACAAGCTGGTAAGAGCAAAACAAATGCAGTCTGTACAGCAGTTTGTAAAAGAGGGGAATTGTCACCACCCACTCGAGTTATGTTAGTGCTTATTGGGTCTTTTGTGTCTAGCATTAGGTTCTCTAATATGTGGTACATACATGTCCACAAACGTTATCTCTTTTTGTTGGATTACCCTCTTAACTAGCATGAAGAGGTATTCTTCGTTTCTGCTGGCCACTTTTAGTTGAACTTTACTTTAAAATGATCACTGCTGCTTCTTTGGGGAGTCCTGGTACATGAAATATTGCCATCTTCTGATATTTGAACTATGAATATCTTTTTCAGTTAGATGAGTTTCTTGAATGCAACAGACTGAGTTTGTTTTTGGTACAGTCTGCTGTTTAGGAAATTGGGGCATTCACATTGAGAGTTATTATTGAGAAGAGATAATTCATATCATTACACTCTTTCTCTGTTGATGACTTTGTTATTCTTTTCCTTTACTTTTTTTTAATGTATTTGGTACAGAGTTTCACTATGTAGTTTGGATCATAGTGATCCTCCTGTGTTTATAGGCATATACCACCATGCTGGGTCGGTGCGCCTGGAGGCAGGGCTGGCCGGGCATGAGGTACTGGGATCGAATCCCGGTCCCTGTGCTTTCCTAAGCAGGCACTTAGTCCACTGAGCTATCTCGCCAGCTCTTTTCCTTTTTTCTCCATGTATTTAGTACAGGGTCTACAGGGTCTCACTACACAGATCTGACTGGTAGTGATCTTCCTGTTTCTAGCCTCCAAAGCACTGGCATTATGAGCAATGGCATAGGCGCACACCAGCATGCCCAGTCTCAAATCGCCCAGTCTCAATTGTTGTCTCAATCATCTCTCCTGAGGGCAGGGCCCACATAACATGCAGGATTGAACCCCAGCCGCTGAGTACTTTATTTAATTATTTGAAGGGGCATTGTTCTCTTGATTTCTTTTTCAGATAGTTTGTTGTTTGGTTTATAGAAACACTATTGATTTATGTATTCTGCAATTTTGTTATATTTGTGTGCTAGTCCTTTTTTTTTTGTAGAATCTTTAAGGTTTTCTACATATAAGGCACTGTAGTCAGAAAATAATAATAATTTTACTTTTTCTTCTCCTGTCTAGATAACTTATTTCTTGCTTAATTCCCCTGGAAAGGCTTTCCAATACTATGCAGAATAGAAGTGGTGCAGGTGGGCGTTACTGTGCTGTTCTACATCTTAGAGGAAAGACTTGCAGATTTTACCCTTTAGTATGATATTAAATATGGGCTCCGTACATGTTGTTATCATACACACACTGCTGCCTCAGTTCACCAGTTTAGTTCTGTGTCTCAGGCCAAACACCGAACTGGATAAGAACAAGAGTCAAGCTCAATCACTATATTCAATGTTGACCTTATGGGGAAATTTAATTGAGTCCTTGTCCAATTTTGTTTGGGATCAGAATCACAGAGTTAAATTCATGACCCGTTCCATCACTATTTGGTGAGACATTTTATCACAAAAAATATGTTGAATTTTTTTTCAAATCAATTTTCTGTATCAGCATGAATATACAGGTGCTTGTTCATGTCTATCATACATTCTTCCATTCATATCTTCCTTGCAGCTCAGCGCTAAATTCCACTTCACAGTCAGTGGTGTTTTTAATGTGTTACTGAATTCAGTTTGCTAAGGTTTGTTGAAAAAAAAATCTGTGAGCCAGGCATGGTGGCGCATGCCTGTAATCCCAGCACTCGGGAGGCTGAGGCAGGAGGATTGTTGTGAGGTCGAGACCAGCCTGAGCTACAAAGTGAGCTTAAGGCCAGCCTGAACTGCATAGTGAGACCCTGTCTCAAAAAGACAAGAAAAAAAAAATCTGTGTTCATTAAGGCTATTGGCTTGTAATTTTCTTAAGTGTCCTTGTCTAGCTTTGGTATCAGGGCAATGCTGCCTTTGTAAAAAGAATGGAAATGGGGGCCGGGGAGATGGCTTAGTGGAATAAACACTTTCCTGGCAAGCGCAAGGGCCTGAGTTCAATCCCTGGTTCTGCAAAAAAAAAGAAAAAAATAGAAATATTTTCTCCACTTCAATTTTTGGCAGAGTTTGAGAAGGACTGGCACTGGTACCTTAAATAAATGGTAGAATTTAGCAGTGAAGAAATCAGGTCCTGGGCCTTTGTTTGGTGGAAAAAATTTTTGTTACTAACTTAATCTTACTTGCTATTGAGCTGCTCAGATTTTCTGTTTCTTTGAGATTTAGTCTTCATAGATTATATGTACCTGGGAATTTATTCATGTGTTTTAGGTTACCCAGTTTGTTGGAATGAAATTCTTCATAGCAATCTGTTGTGATTCTTTGTATTTCTAGTATCAGTATCTATTTGATGTCTGGTTTTATACTCTTCTATTTTTTGTTCTTTGCATAGCTAAAGATTGGTTAATTGTGCTTATCCTTTTAAATAGTTAGCTCTGCTATGCAGTGAGACTTAGTGCTCTCTGGGTCAGCTCTCTGACCCTGTAGCTAGTGAAGCAATGAAAACTGGTCATAGGAAATATTCTCTGATCAGGTGAGGTTCCAGCTTGGGAGCTGCACAGGGGCAGGGCTATACGCTGGGTTCTGAGGTTAGCAGAATTGCTACTTGGGGCAATCAGGATTACATGTTATGCTGCTTAGAAATACATGATTGAAAATTGCTTCACTGCCAGGGTGGAGATTCAGTGTAGACTTTGGGCAGCATTTGTTTGACTTCCTGCAGGTCTGGTTCCTTCATAATGCACAGAAGTGAGTCTCCCTGGCTGGGAAAACTTATGGGAAATCTTTTGGCTGAGCAAAATCTCTGCTTGACTTCCTGGATCAAGCTTGTCTTAGCATGATAATCCAAAACAGGCAGGGGCAGCTGCCTCCCCACCTAGGCAGAATACTGGGGGGCATGGGGCTGGGCAAATAGTCCAAGGACTCAGGTTCCACCATGGTTCTTAAAATCTCCCTTGCTGTCAGGCTATGAGGTAAGGGTAGGTCTCCAGGTAGGTGCCACAGCTGACAGGAGTATGGAGGTACCACCAAAATGCAGAGTCTCGATGACTTCTATTTCCTTTCTTTGTTTCTACCTGAACTTGGATAGACATGTTGTTACCCTCAGTGTTCCCTAAAGTGGGCTTCCTCAGAATGATCTTGGAATACAGTCAAGCAAGATGGCGCCTTCATTCCATACCCACCACTGCTGGAGAAACTGGGCCAGGGAAATTTTCTGTTTGGTGTTGCGCAGTAGGTTAGGGGAGAGATGGTGTGATAAAAGTAGAAACCATTCTTTTTTACCCTTTTAATTCAATTGTTCTTCTGTTTTATAAACCACACAAGGGGCCAGGCTTGCTTCCAAATATTAGGATTTTCAAAAATATTCCTAATCCGTTGGACTAGGTAAACTTACTTCCGGGGAGAGCAGAGCCTGCTATTCCTCTGCCATCTCCTTTACATCCCCTCCCTGTTTGCTTTCTCTACCAGCCAGGTCTAAAGACACTTAAAAGCATGAAAACTGACAAAATGCAGATTTCTCCAACCTACCAAAGAAGCTGCATAACTGTAATAAAACAAACAAATGACAAGAGTGATGTTTTCTTCACTTTTTAGAGATTACCAGTTTGCCATCTGAGGCCTTATGCAGTAGAGTATTTTCAGCCAACGCACTACATCAGCTATGTTGTATGCATTTTGAGATCAATGCCTGTGTTTAAAGAAAACAAAAATGAATGTTTTTAATATAGACTTCAAAAATTATTGGCTGGAAAATTTTGAACTAGAAATTAAAGCTCCCTGAAGCATCTTCTAGGGTGAGTTATGGTACTGTGTACACTGGCGGGAAAGAAACAGTAATGAGAGGCCATTGTGCAGTCAGATGCTGCTGCCTCCCCAGGAGAGGGAGAGGGAGCTACAGGGTCGGGGCAACCCCACTTTCCAATATCACAAAACCTCTGAAAAACACCTTTGCTCCATAAGACACGCAGGAGTTTTGTCCTGAGGAAAGTCAATTTGAATCAAAAGCTGAACTGGCTGCTTTCACACAGGACGCCATTGTCACTAATAAGCAGTGGTAAAAAAAAGTGGTTTCCTAGACATGTGCAACAGGCAGATTTTCTGGAAGATTCGTCAAGTACCTCATTGCTGCCTAGATGGATTTTTTCCTAACTTTGCATTTAAGAAAATTTATTGATTAAGTTTTTAACTTTCAAGAGATTAGTGTTTTGGAAAACTTGTATCCTCCACTGTGAGTCTGAAACTTCCCAACTCTGAAAGACATTTTCTGTGAGACTTATGCTTGTGGAAGACCACCTGGTGATTCTCCTTGAGAGAAGAGCAGTGGTCTCTGTTTTGGCTAACCCTGACCCTTTCTCCATCTATTGCTATGTACGGAGCTGGCTAGGACTTCTCTTTATGCCCTCTGTGGGCTGTCAGTAATGCAGATGGCTCTATCCAAGTGCTGATGGGTAGTCCTTGATGCAAGGCCACAGGGCAGTGCTTCCCACCGTAGCTCCCAAGAAGCATGTGTGAGCAGGCAAGAGATTTACCTCATTGGCCAAGACTGAGTCTCAGAAGAGAGGCTGTGACATCTCAGGGCATATTAAAAGAATTATACATCAAAGATATGTAAGCTAGATGTGTAAAGAGGTTGGGCTGAGACCCCAACCCCAGAACATTAGATCCTGCCTCAAATTGTGTCATAAAGATTATTCTTTCTGGCTCCCTCCCTTCCTCCCTCCTCTCCTCCCTCCCTCCCTTCCTCCTTCTCTCTCTTTCTCCCCCTCTCCCTCCATCCCTCCTTTCCTCTTCCTCCTCCTCTCTCCTTTCCCTTCCACCTCCCCTCCCACTCTCCTCCCCCTGCCCTGGCATATTGCAGGGCTGATTTCAGGTTTCTTGATTACCCCAGCTCACAGCCCTTGCATACTTCCAGCCACTCATCCCTGAGTCACTCCCCTCTTCACAAGTTAACAAAGCCTGGGTTTGGCCCCAGATTGTAGGGACCTCTTTTCTAGGTAGCCCTTGTTCTAGCTAAGCTTAGGACCCCTAGGCTTTCGCAACTACAGATATGCCTTAGTGTTTTTATTCTTGCTATGTATTGCACTGGAAATGGTAGATTAAAATTAAGCCATTAGAATTCCAATAACTTTTCCATGGGATTACAAATGTGGATTTTTCTGAACTGCAGTGAGGTCTAGAAGGTCTTTCTATATATATTAATAAATGCTGATGATATTAATAAATGTGACTTTTTAATTTTGTTCAATTTTTACGTCAACATTTACATTTATATACTTTAATGAATCAGTATTTACCAATTCATGATTATATAAAATTATACACCAATGAAGGAGACAGTCAAAGGCAGAATAGGGAATTGGATTTTAATGTTACAGAGTACCGAAAGTTCCTTAATATCACTTCAGATTCTATGTAGCTTAGCTTTTAGAAACTATTGCTTAGCAGAGTTCTGGTACTGTGTCAAAAAAAGTCTATTCCCAGTTATTTAAAGACCATTTAAATGTTCTTCCACTTCTGACAATATATGTCCATGAAATTTAAATTTTTTCCCATCAAAGCAGCATATGCAGAGTGAAGCAAATATGAAAATCCAGCTTTTCTAAAGTTAGCTCATAGAGCTGAGGAGACAGCTTGGTGGCCTACACACCTGCCTGTCAAGTGCAGGGATCCTAGTTCAACCCCCAGTACCGCATGCTCTGTGGGCCCTAGAACCTAGAGCCCACTATGCTGGCCACCAAAACCAGGTATGGTAGCGCATGCCTGTAATCCTGGCACTGGGAAGGCTGAGACAAGAGGAGCACGACAAGTCCGAGCTGCCTAGTGAGACCCTGTACCAAATAAATAAATTAATTAAATAAAGTTTGATAATAAAGGGATGTGCGAAAATAAATGTCACTCTTGTTACTAATTTATTTTGTTTTTGAAAACCTATCCTTCTTCAGTATCAATTATGTTCACATGAAATTGGATTTATTGTTATTTTAATCAATTAAATATGTTTTAAGGGGGCCTGGAGATAGTTCAGTGAAACAAGTGCTTCCCTGGCAAGTACAAGGGACTGAGTTCAATCCCCAGTTCTGCCAAAAAAAAAAAAAAATTAAATATGTTTTAATATTTTGTGTTACTTCTTATATGATACATACAGATATTTCATATAAAGCAAAGTTCTTAGAAGACGCAAGTATCTTTAAGTATAAAGGGTCTTGAATCCCAGATGTCTAAGAATCACAGAGCACTTGCCCTCAGCCTAGACTCTGTGAGCTGCCGCTTCCCTGCAGTTCTGCTCTGACTGCTGGAGAGGTTTTTGCCCACTCTGGGGTTTCTGGGGAGCTTGCAGGGAGGGGAGTCAGGAGTGCTCTTAAGCACCTGCTGCCTGGCTCTCCCAAGTTTTTCAGCCTGTCTGTTTATACTCTCCTGTGCCAGTGGGGTCATAACGGTATCACCCTCAAACGGTTATTCTGAGAATTCCACATGTAAGTCTTCGTAACGTGATCAGAATGGTGCCATCTGCACAGCAATCTATGAATATTTGTTCAACAAATTTACAAATACAAAGAACACAGCATCACCTTGAGAGTCCTGTCAGACTGGGGGTGAGTGTGGTCATGGTTCCTACCACAGTACTGCCCTCCCCAGTGACAAGCCCCTCACCAGAGCAGAGGCCTGGCTTGTCCCAAGTGGTCTCATGCTCTGCCATGAGGGGGCCTGGAGATAGAATCTTGTCTTTCTGCATCTTGAGACAGAGCTACTCACCTAGAAAATAAAGACTTGTACCTAGGACAATATCACAAGTGCCTGTCAAATACAGCTTTTCATATACATCTTTTTTTTTGGTGGTACCAGGGATCAAACTCAGGACCTTGCGCTTGCTAGGCAAGCACTTATTCCACTGAACTATCTCCCCAGGCCTTAAAATATGTATGTATGTATGTATGTATGTATGTACGTATGTATGTATGTATTTATTTATTTATTTGGATTTTAGGACAGAGCCTACAGTGTCTTACTACGTAGATCGGACTCTTAGTGATTCTCCTGTTTTCAGCCTTCCAAGCACTGGGATTACAGGCACCCACCACTATGCTTAGCCTTAATCATTGTCACAGCGTGCTCCAGAGGTGGGGCCAGTAAGGCACATTGGATATCGAACCCCGGCCACTGCATTCTACCTAAGCAGATGCTTTAGTCTGCTGAGCTATATGGCTGGCCCTTCAAATACAGCTTTTCATGAGGTACACTAACACACACACACACAGACACACAGACACAGTCAAAGAAGGAAAGAAGGCTTGAAAGTGCCTTCCATAGGAATAGGAATTACAGAAACAAAACTGAATGCAGGAAAAATAAATTCATAATGGAAATCAATATTCTAGATGGTATTACAAATCATCTGTATTTAGGATGTCACCCTTTATAAGAGGAATAATGAATCTTCTTTTGAATGGGGGTACACTCTCTTTAGACACTGTGAAGTCAATTGACAGGGCTTGTCTGGTGTCAGCCCATAAGTCTGGCTGCAGTCTGTTGAAGAGATTCGGGTGATTGTTATACTTGTGACGTAGTCACATTGTGTGAGCTGCACCTTCAAATCACTTCTAATTGGCTTCGTTGCCAACCTTTTGTTTCCATGTTTAAGTTCCATTATGTGGACTGCACATCTGTTTAATTTCCTATGAACTTCAAGGAGGATACACTGGATCCCAGCTACCCGGAGGATGCAGATAGTCCTTGTGATCTGTGTCGACCTTCAGGCACTGGGATCCATCAAAGGTCTGTCACTAGGTTTAAGAGGATAAACAGTGTAAGAAAATATTGCTGTAACTGTTCTTGTTTCTAAGCACATGGACAGAGTTCAGTAAGCACTTCTTGGACTGGCACTGTGCTAGTTGAAATTGACCATGTTATCCTCTCCCCTCATCCCACAGCTATGCAAGGCAGTAGTATAGGCAGGGTGGTAGTGGAGAAAAACCCTGAGAGAATTTTCTCTCTTCTCATCTCTCGTGTCTCATGTCTCATCTCGTCTCATCTCTATTCTGTCTTTTCCTCCTCTTCCTCCTCCTCCTCTTTCTCCATTTTTAATTTTGTGGTAGAGTTTCCCTAACTTATGCAGGCTGACCTCAAGTCTGCAATCCTGTTACCTCATCCTCCTTGGTAGCCTGGGTTATAGGCACGTGCCCCCACATTCCACCACAGTTTTTTCTTTGATGCAACATGGCCCCAGGCACTATGTGTGAATAAAAAGTAGCTTTCTGAAGATGCTTGTTTAGAAGTTTTCTTTGAAAAGCTTAAAAAAATTAATGCATGACCTCAGAAGGGCAGCCGGAATGGGATTCCACAACACAGGTATGGCTTAAAAAGGAATTCATCAGAAACACCCAAGACCCAAGCTGCTTTGTTGCAGCAGCTGAGAGGGAGACTTTCCGAGGCCCCGTGGCAGTTGCTGAGTTCTGTTGCTGGGCACTGAGTTGGAGCCCACAAGGTCAAGAAAGAAGAGGCAAATGGGGGAGAAACTCTGGTGTCCCCATAAAGAAGTAGGTTTGGAATCGTATGCAGAAAATCAAATTAAAAAAATCAAAGTTTAAAATGAAAACCTAAGCATAAGGTTTTGGTTTAAAAAAAAAACTCTGCAAAATAAAGAAAGATCTTTGCAAATATTGTTCAGGCAATATTTCCTGTCTTTGTCCTGTACTCTGAGCAGCTACTATGAAGATATCAATAGGTGATGCATTTGCTCTTGTTGCACTCTTATTAGCCTGAGCTACAACTGTTTTATTTCTAGTTTTCTTCTTATCTTTTAAAAAAGAAACAAATAAAAAAAATTAATTTTGGGACCAGAAATATAAAGTCTTAGTTTAAAAAAAAAATTACAAAACCATCTAGCGAAGATGCTCACAGGTGATAGCTACCACAGAAAGTCTTCAGAATAAGCACTCAATGGTGACAGATATCTGGTATATAAAGAGAGAGGCTAGTTCCGTGAGAAAGGGCAAGCATTTTCAGACTTCTCTGATGTGAATTCAAATCCTGTCTTTACTTTCACTAGCTGTGTGACCTCAAGATACTGGGCTACGTCTCCATGAAACAGGGATCATAATCCCACTGACCTCATAAGATGTTTTGCGAGGTGAGCTAACATGTGGCACATTCAGCGAGGGTTTGGAAGTGTCAGCTCTGTCACGACAGTGTCTGACTGAGCTGTGCTTTGGGCAGTCATCGGCTGTCACAGTCCTCCAACCTGTGCCAGTGCAACATCTCCAAGGCATGGACTACTGGTTGTCACAACCTACTTGCACTGTGGTAAACACGCATCTCCAGACAACAGACTGGCAATCAGCTTATCAAGAACCATGGGGCTCCAGGGCACATTTGGGAGACACAGGTGATGGTAGTAAAATTCTTCACCCTCTACATATGTGGGTCTCACTTTGAAGATACACAAGAATCATCTGGGAATCTGGTAAAAATACTCCCAGAATACCAGAATCCCCCTCACCAAGATTCTGGTTTATGTCTGGAGTGGAGTCCATGAATTCACATTTTAAATAAATCTCTTCCTACAGATTCTGGGGCCAAGAGCCTTGGAGGGCCCACACTGTCCAAGGCTGTTCTATCTCACTCACCATAACAAGGGAAGTCTTGGAACAGTCTGTCACCTTGGGGAAAGTATTCAACAGCTTTGCTTCTGCTAGCAGCTCATGAAATACATGAATTAGAATAAATCACTTTGTGCCAATCTATTGAAATTGTTCCCTTTCATGCCAAACTCCTTGGCTTTAGATTAAAGCACCTCCTTAGTCTATTATGAATGGCAGTGCCTGTGTGGGCCTTTTCACCAGGGTGGGTTACTTTGACTTAGTGCCTCAGAGGCATCTTAAAGGCAAGGACTGTGCTTGCTTAAGTCAAGCGTGATTTGGAGAATGTCTGGGGTATTGCTAATAAGCAGAGCCTGTGGGGAAAGCATGACCAAAGGAGGTGAGAGAGCTGGCTGGGCACAGAGCATTGCATTCCCGTGAGGCTTCCTGGTGCTGTCCTCCTGGTCTGGGTTCTCCTGATGGGTGGGGCTGAGACAGCACTCAAATCCTTACTGCCAAGCTGGGCTGCATGGATATGATCTGTGTGGGTGTTGCTGTGCAGCATTTGATAAATCAAAGATAAATGCTCAGGCACAGGAAGATGTGCCACTATGTCTTAGCTAGAAAACGCTGAGGCTTAGAAGGGAAGCAGAGAATAGCTGGGAGCTTTTCTTTTAAGCCTGTGAACTTAGGCATGAACTGGGAAGTCATTTCACAGGGTTGTATTATAGCCATCCGTGCACAGAAAGTCAAGAGCTATAACAAAACAGGATTTAGGGTATAATTAAGCTAAAGTTATGCCACTGATTTGAGAAAACATTTTGCTAAATAATTGACATCTTCTCTATGTGCGTTGCATGTGAGCAACAAATTTGTTTCACTCATCTCTTCTGGAAATGGATTCACACTGTCCTTAGCACCCAGCCCAAGTATTCAGTTTCATCTTTCATATTGAAACTCTATACATGATGCTTGAAGCTCATCTAAAGTAGGAACATAGAAAGTATCTCTATTTCATGTTTAGATCTTTGATCCACTCTGATTTTAGTTAGGTGCATGGTGAGAGACATGGGCCCAGGTTTAGTCTTTGGCATGTGGAAAGCCAGTTGTTCTGGCACCATTCATTATAAAACCTATCTTTCTTCCAGTGGATGTGTTTGGCCCTTTGATCAAAGATAAGGTTGCTGAGTATGTTTGGAGTTGTTTCTGCATCTTCTAATTGCAGAAACATTGATCTTCAGATCTGGTGGTTTTGTTATTGTTGTTTTGTTTTGCCTCATGCTATTTTTATCATAGTAGCTCTGTTGTGTAATTCCAAATCAGGGACTGTGATGCCCCTCTACTTTGCCTTTGTTGCCTAAAATTGTTTTTGTTATTGTAGGTCTCTTCTGGTTCCAAATGAATTTTAGGAATGTTTTCTCTAGATATGTGAGGTATGCTAAGAGCATTTTGATTGGGATTGCATAAAATATGTATAACAATTTTGGTAGTGTAGCTATTTTCACTATATTTGTTCTTCATCCCTAAGAGCAAGGGATATCTGTCCATTTTCTGATATACACTTCGACCTCCTTTTACAGGAGTAGTTTTCAGGTAGAGATCTTTTACTTCCTTTATTAGATTGATTTCTAAATCTTCAGAAGAGATAAAATACATAAAACTCTTGAAGACAAAAATGTAGACAAGGATTTCAAGAACAAAACCTTGACTGCCTGGAGAATACTACAAAGAATCAACAACTGGGATCTCATCTTATTAAAAAGTTTTGCATGGCAAAGGAAATCACAGACTGGAAAAACAACCTACAGAGTGGGAAAAATTTTAACCAGTTGTTTCTGGTTAAAAGGACTTATATCTAGACCATATACAAATTTGAAAAAATCCAGACCAAAATTAAAGACCCAATCCAGAAATGGTCATCTGAGATAAATACACACTTCTCAGATAAAGAAGTAGAAATGGAAAACAAATATATGAAGACATGTTCAATTTGTCATTTGAGAGAGTGAAAACAACAGTGAGATTCCAATTTCACTCCAGAAAGAATGGCTGTCATCAAGAGATCAACTAATAACAAATGCTGGCAGGGATGAGGAAAAAAAGAAACACTTCTCTATTGTTGGTAAGGATGTAGACTGGTGCAATCACAGTGGAAATCAGTTGTGAAGATTACTCCCAAGACTAGGACTTCAGGTCCCATTTAATCCAACTGCTGCCCTTCTTGGTATCTTCCCAAAATAATTCAAAGTATCATACCATAGTGATATATGCATATCCAATAACACAGTTTGTAATAGCTAAATCTTGGAATCAACCCAAATGCCCATCAACTGATGAATGGATAAAAAAGATATATTAGGCTGGCAAGATAGCTCAGCAGATTAAGCACCTGCTTAGGCAAGCACAGGGACCAGGGTTTGATCCCCAGCACCAACAGGCAGTGCCAGCCCTGTCCCCCAGCACACTGAACTGGCCACAGAGACCAGGCATGGTGGCATATCCTATAATCTCAGTACTGTGGAGGCTGAAAGCAGGAGGGTCACTAAGAGACTGAGCTACATAATGAGATGCTATACCAAATACATAAAAAAAGTGTTTTTTAAAAAAATACAATGGTGTACTACTCTGCCATAAAAAGGATTAACTTGAGACATTTCTAGCTACATGGATGAACCTTAAGACCATACTGTTATGTGAGATAAATCAGACAAACATATGTAAAAATTACATTCTCTTTTTGGTGTGAGAAGCTGAAGGTATAAAAAAGAACCAAGATGTAGGGCTCCCAGAGCCCCTTCTCAGAGGTGCCCAGGCTCCTTATGATGGAGACAGAGCTGTGACTAGCAGCCAACACTGTGGTGGCAGCTCATGAGTGGTTCTTTTGTCACCCTTCTGTGAAGGACATGGTTTTGGTTTTCTTATGCTTCATCAAGAGCAAATAAAGGTGGTAATGGCTTGTCCTGAAGAACGAAAAACAAAAACAAAAAATGTATAACAGAAATTGTGAAATGGAAAGAAATTGTTGAAAAGAAAAGTAATTGTGGAAATAGAGGGGAGAGTGGAAAGGAAGGAGAGGAAAAGAAACCATGAGAGAAGGATGAAAGGAAATCAAAGCTTTGTAAATAAGGAAGGGAAGAGGGCTTAATGGGAGGGGAATGAAGAAAAAAGAGGAAGTAAGATAGAGCATGCATAGGTACAAGTTCCCTATGATGAATGTGATCATTATGTATATTTAAGTGGTACCAATAAACTTAAAAAGGAAATATTGGTTTCTGCATTTGCTTTTTACATATGTAGTATACACTAAAAACTTATAATTATATCTGAAAAGAAGCATCACTTAGACTAAAAGTTAAGCTGAAATGAACAATTTGGGAAGCACTAGCATCTATGCCTTCCTCCCCATCTCATTTACTGGGTGAAATCCTGCCAAGTAACTTTCACCCCTTGGTACTGGGTTTCTTCTGCCTGCACTGTATCCAGCATCATGTTCACACTGCCTGTCTAAGAATTGCATGGTAGAGTGACTCCAGGGGATCTCAGCCTCTGAAGACTTATACAGAAGTGACCTCATCCTTAAGTAACATTTATTATATTACCATATTCACATAACCTTTGTAATTTACAGAAATCAAGTTGTAACCAGAAGTTCAAAATGAAACTTGAGGCTGAGTGTGGTGATGCACATCTGTAATCTCAGCAACTCAGGAGGCTGAGGCAGGAGGATGGATGTGAGTTTGAGTCCAGCGTGAGCTCAAAGCCAGCTAGAATTGCATAGTGAGACCTTGTCTCAAAAAAACAAAAAGAAAAAAAAAAGGAACTTATAAAGTTAATTTTTTTTCTTTCTTTTTTTAAAAAAATGTATTTAGTACAGGGTCTATAGGGTCTCACTACACGGATCAGACTTGTAATGTTCCTTCTGTTTTCAGCCTCCCAAAGGCTGGGATTACAGGTACAGGCCACCACACCCCATCTCAATTGCCCTGTCAGCAGGACCTGGGGGCGGGGTAAGCACCATATGCCAGGGATCCATCTGGTCTCCATGTCTGCCTAAGCAGGTGCTTTAATCTGCTGAGCTATCTGGCTAGCCCAGTTTTTTTTTTTTTTTTTTTTTTTTTTTTTTAAGAGATAACTTACCCAAGTATCTTTCTGCTGAGCTCCTAAACAAGTGACAGCTTAGCATGCTGGCTTAAGGAGGGCAGGAGATCAGTGTCCTTCCTACCAGAAAGGGGAAATGAACTGAAAATGGGTAGAAGCAATAAAACCAGATCTGGCTCATCTCTCCGCACTCCTAGGCCACTCTGTCCTTACTATAGAATACCTTTACTCGCCTGAATCTGGTGATTCCAGGCTGGTGATTCCAGGCCTGTAGGCCCCACCATCGCCTCAATGCCAGCTTTTCCCTTTTTGCCAGAGTACTGAATATGGTTTCCTTAGATCTAAGCTTCTAAACCTCAGTGGACCGTGAGAAAGCCTCTTTATGAACTTCATGCATTTCTTTCCTTCCTAACCTCTCATCTATCTCTGTGCATATTCTTGGGAATGTTTTTAGCTGCAAGAAACAAAGTCCAGCTAAGGGCCACTCAGATCGTGAAGGTATTGCTTACTTAACAAGGTGTCCTACACCAGTGGTCTCATGGCTGTAAATAGCCTACACCTTTGCTCAAATGGGAAGAGGATCCACAGAGATGAAGGAGGGGACAGGAGGGAGAGGAAAGGGGTGGGAGAGGACCTAGAACACATTATGTGCATGGACGAACTCCACACAGGGAGTGCAAGCATGATGTACATCAAACATGCACTAATGAAAGAATGAAAGAATAATTTATTCATTTATTTATTTATTATTATTATAATTTTTTTTTTTTTTGCAGAACCGGGGATTGAACTCAGATCCTTGTGCTTGCCAGGGAAGTGCTTATTCTACTGAGCCATCTCCCCTGCCATGAAAGAGTAACTTTTTTACAAAATTTTTAAACTAATCTAACTGCATTATGGGATGTTTGAAAAAGAGAAAAGTTACCCATAATCCTATTGCCAATAACAGCTAATAATTTGGTATAGTTCAAGTTATTTTTACCAAGGAATAATTCTTAAAGATTGTAATCACAATATGTAATACAAGGCCTTTTTTCAGTCTTTAAAGATTACTTACTTAATATCTTTTAAAATTACTTCTTTATTTACTGCTTATGTTCCATGTTCCCATTTGACCCACTGAAGACTAAACCAGCCCATAAAATTACAAACATTCAGCAAAATACAAACTGTTTCCCAGCTGGAGCCTGTATGTGTCAGATTCACGCAACCATCCATTGAATGCTTGCATGAGTGGCAAATGAGAATTCAGGGTTCTCATGAGATCGTGACAGGTTTTTACTACTCTGACTTACTCAGATTATTATAGGGAAGTAAGTCCCAATCCATGAGACGTGCTGTCTCAGGACAGTGAAGAGTGGAGCTGAGGACAAAGGAGATTAAGAATAGGAAAACTTTAGTGAGCAAAAGCTCCAGAGAGGCAGGAGGGGTCCTCAAAGAGGGCTGTCTGTCAGGGGGCTTTTATACAGTAAAATCGCACCTCCTGTCACCTAGGGGCGAACTACGATCAACCTGTGCTCTAGAATTACAAGTGCATTCACTTATCCTCTTCAATCTAATAGAAAAAGCTGAGGAGCAGCAAGGATACCGAGCAGTGCAGAGAGCAAAGGTGTTTCTGGAAGCCTAGGCATGAGGCCCAAAGCATTCTGGCTTTCTGTCTAATGTTGATTACTTTGTTTCTATGTCTTTGCTGTATAATTCAGTCTTATTGGGCCAAATGACACAGACCTGAGCTGTCTCTCTGGCAAGGCTCCGGGTGCAGCCACCAGTCGCCAGCCTGAGGCCTGAGGTTGGAGTGTCTGTCCACTCCAACCCTAACCACGGGTCTGGTTTGCCTCATGCAAGTCCTGACTCATTGGGACCTGGGCGCTTTCTAATTGCCTTTGGAGCTCTGTATAATTCAGTTACCTGTAATAAGATCTTTTTCTCAGCTTCTTTGTCTGTCTGAGGCAATAACTGACATCTATATCTTTTATTTGTTTTGTAAGTACATGTTTGCAGTTCATACTATTTGCAATCATCTTGGGGTGTAGCTACATGCACACACTGCAGCTTGTTTTTTCTTAAACTCTCATTCCCTTTCCTACCTCTTCCCTCCCTTCTTCAATTCTTCTATCTTATTTTTCATTCTTGTTGATATTATTGATCTTAGCTCATGTTGTGGCATATAAAGTTTATGATAATTGAGATTTTTAGGTTCCTATACACAGCAAATCATTTTTTGTTTATTTATGTTTTATTTTGTTTGAGATAGAGTCTTACTATAAGTTTAAGATGGCCCTGGGCTCACTTTTGTAGCCCCCAGGCTGGTCTCAAACTTGCAGAGATCCTCCTGTCTCAACCTCCCAAGTACTGAGGTTACTGTCTGGTTCTGGGCCCACATGGTATGCAGTACTAGGGATCGAACGCAGGTCCTTGTGCTTGCCGGGTAGGTGCTTATGCCTCTGAGCTATCTCCCTAGCTCCGCACAGAAAATCTTTATTCTACTTATTTCCCCTCCTCTTGCCTCATGCTTCTCTGCATGGATCACTTCCTTAGTGAGAGAGATCCATCCCTGCCCCCTTTTAGCCATCCTTTATTATTGTCTTTGTACTCTGTCTCCCTCAAATGAGAGATGCCATGCAGTATTTAGCCTTTGTGTCTGGTTTATTTCACTCAACATTTTTCTCTTTGTGACATTTCTCAGCAAATGTTAGGGACAAAATACCTAACATGCATAGTTAAAGAGGAAAGTTTGTCATTATGGTTTTAGTCCAGAGTCATGCGGTCACTGACAAGGGAGGATGGCATGACAGAGAGTAGGGTAGAGGAGAAACTGTTCACAGCCAGCAGAAGTCAGAAGGGCAGCAAAACAGCAAGAAGAACAGCAGCAGCCCATTTTCCTTCGGTCCCTTTATATCCACCCATTGTACCCACCTTTGAGTGGTGCCATTCACACCTTGGTGGGCCTTTATCCATGCCCAGGACCATGCCAAGCTAATCAGTAGATTAATTTAGTACTCACACACCATTAATCTCAGCATTGCACAAACTGGAACCAGCCACCTCTGAGAAGCGCCACCTACAAGCACTAGTTGCTACACAGAGGGACACACAAAAGTCACACAGTAGATGAAAGAAAAAACCAAAACCCACTTTAATCAGGCATCTTGAGCCTATTTTCATTTCACCAATGTGGAGACCCCACATGTCTGGTTCCTACCTTCTTCTTCAGATGCAGAGGTGACAGAAGAATTCTTCCCTGAAGCACTTCACATAACCATTTCTCCAGTAAGAGCAGGTTTCACCTTCAAGGGCCTCTCTGTTCTTAAAGGAAATAGAGAGAGAGAGAGAGAGAGAGAGAGAGAGACAGACAGACAGACAGACAGACAGACAGAGAGAGACAGACAGAGAGAGAGAGACAGAGAGAGAGAGACAGAGACAGACAGAGAGAGGGAGAGAAAGAGAGAGAGACAGGCAGGCAGGCAGACAGAGACAGAGAGAAAAGAGAAAGAAATTAAAATAAGGAGGTGAGAAGATTGGTGGGGAAGAAAAGAGTAGAGACAGCATGATACCATGAGAGAAGTTCACACAGGAAGTGTGTGTCTGAGAGGTTTCCAGGCAGGGCAGAGGCAGGGTTGGAGTTAAACACTATGACAAAGTTGTAGCCAAATAACCCAGCTGCTGGTGCTACATGCAGAACAGAACAGGTTGGAAAGTGAAGAGAACCCAGAATTATATAGCTGGGGCTTTGGGGAAAGTGGCCTCCCCAAGTGCAGAAGTGAGGGGGAAAGCCAGTTTGGAGGGGAAGGGAGTACATTTATTTATATTTTCCCATGGAGACCTGGTTCAAGTTGTTGGTCAGTGGACACGAAGCATGGGTGAATAGGGCTCTAGTAGTTATTAAAGTTGGTCTGATTCCTGTCTGCCCATGTCCATCTGGGAAGAACTAAGGAAAAGCACCACCACTACCATTCAGTCCAGACAGAGGGAGGCTTTCTGTAAGGGGTGGGATTGATAAAAGAAAACTACGTTTGGTAGATGTTAGGTGCTGGGCTGATACAGGGAAGTGGATTAGTGGAGCAAGTCTCTGTGAGTGTCCACTGTTAAGTTTAAGTCTCTAGAATGTCCACAGGTAGGGATTTTCTTTTCTGTTATTTTTTCCTCATTAAAACATTGACATCATTTTTCAGATGGGAAAAGCACTGTGGGGGGAGATGACCTTCTACCACTTGCTGCTGGTAGCTGTTACCATAGCAACCAGCTCATCAGCCAGGAGGGAGGATTTTACTACAGAGACAGCCTGCATGAGACTGTTGCGATTGCCATGGGAAATATTTACAGCTCTGTCAGCACTGCTACTTCTGCTGTGATTAGGGAACTGTAGCGGATTAAACTCTGCTCAAGGATTTTTTTAAAGGTTTATCCATATTGGCTGCAAACAGCATGATGTCTGACCCTTACCAAAAAATAAACACTGCAGGATAGGTAGGCTGTGGTAACAGATTGTCTTCTCCTCTTAGTTCTGTGGATGGTGGAATTAATGGGTTCCCTTGGGGGTTTAAATCAAACCAAAGGCTTAAAACTGTTGTGTAGGACAGATGCTGGGCCTTATGGACAGCTTTTGTTTCACCCCATGTAGAACTCAGAAAATCTTCTTATTCTTCCAATGAAAGGCCTCTGTCATGTACTGATGAGAAATGGACGCTTCCTAAGACTCACACGGGGAAGCTGGCACCTCGCTGCTCTTCTCCTGGTGGGCGATATTTCCTCGGGCCATCCAAACTTCCCCTCCTTCTATCCCCACTTCTTCCCCCCTGCCCTCTGCCCTCTTCATCTTCATTTCATACACACAACAATGGGGTTCAGTGCAGATGCCTCCAGCTGTGGGTGTCCATATCCAGCTTTTAAAGCACTCTGTAAACATAGCTGGCTTCATTTGTATCTGCAAATGAAATCTTTATTTATTAGGATGTATCCTTCTTAGATGATAATTATAGATAAACTTTTTTTCTATTTATTTGCTGTGTTTAAAGAAATGAGTTATTTGAAGTCTCTGCATGCCTTTGTTTTTTTGTTTTGTTTTGCTTTGTTTTTTTACAGAAAAGCTTCTTTTTTTGGCAGAACCAGGAATTGAACTCAGGCCCTTGTGCTTGCCAGGGAAGCACTTATTCCACTGAGCCATCTCCACAGCCCCCAAATTGCATTTGCATTGGCTGTCTTTATGCATTTCTTTTTTCTTTTGTGGTACTGGGGATTGAACTCAGGACCTTGCTCTTGCCAGGCAAGCATTTATTCTACTCAACTATCTCCCAGCTCCAAATTTGGAATGTTTGTGATATTTTATGTTTTTTTGTTTTGTTGCAGATTTTTTTTTTTTTTTTGACGGAACTGGGGATTGAATTCAGGCCTCTGCACTTGCCAGGGAAGTGCTTATTCCACTGAGCCATCTCCCTGGCCCTCTGCATGCTTTTGGTTGGAGAGCTAGGTTTCCTGGACTTGTGAGGTAGAGCCCCTGTAGATTCCTGCCAGATCTATTCTGAAGAGCTGCACTAAAATTACAGAGAACAGCAACAAGAGTCTGAGTCTTTCAAGCTCAGATTGTTTTCCTTCTCTTTCAGTAAGATTGACCTTGATCTTAGCTAGGGGTGACTTTAAATATTATAACATTTTAATTATTGTTTTATTTACTCTATTTCCCAATGGTATTTCCCATTTTTTAAGATTCTCTTGCTAATTAAATTAATCTTTATGGATCTAATGTTTGTGTGGAAGAGAGAACAGAAAGGGGGAGATGTATTTCCAGCTTTGTGTCTGAATTCCACTCTCAAAGAATTCAGAGAATTAAATACTATATACAGACTTATAAGCAGTCATCATTGAACCTTTTTAAACTTTCCACTAAAACAAAAGATCTTTCATTCTGTTTTCATCTATAGCTCTTTTGAGATATTCTCATGGGCTTTGTACATGACGGACATATATTATGGTCATTATGTGAGTTAGCTTTCTGTCACTGTTATAAAATGCCTGAGATAAAACAACTCATAATGGGAAAAATACTTTAAAAGATTTATTTTGGCTCAAGTTTTGGAGGTTTTGGTTCACAGTTGGTGCCCCATTGCTTTGGGACTCCTAGCAAGAGAGAATGTCATGAAAGAAGCCATGACAAGAGGCTGCTGACCTCATAGCAGCTAGGAATTAAAGAGAGGAGAGCCAGGACAGGGCAGAGGTCCTGACAGCTCCTTTGGGTATGCATCCCCAGTGATGTCACTTCATTCCCTTAAGCTGCGCCTCATAAAGATCTGGCAGGTTAGGGCCCAGGCCATCAGTAAAGGATCACATGAGGACAATCAGTCAACTTCAAAACTGTAGCCATCGTAGTTCTTGTTCGGCTTGGATTTGCCTCTGGCAAGGTCATCATATATTTTAGTTTCATGCTGACTAAGAAATACACTGGACCCAGAATGTGAGGATTAAATGAGAAAAACTACCTGTTGTTTTTATTTTTATTTATTTGGTACAAGGTATCACTGCACAGCTCATATTCATAGTGATCCTCCTGTCTCAGCCTCCCCAGTGCTGGGATTGCAGGTGTGCACCACCACGCCAGATCTTGGTGGTGGGCTCAGTGCACCTGGCAGTGGATCCAATGCAGCATGTGGTGCTGGGGACCCAGCCCTGGTCCCTGCCCTTGTCCAGGCAAGTGCTTAGTCCACTGAACTATCTCCCACCCTTACCCTGTTATTTTTGCAAAGGTGACTAACTCAATACTTTAAACATAAAAATTCTGCATCATAGAAACTTTCCCTTAAACTTGATACTTTATGGATGCAGCTAGAGACCATACTCATAAGTGAAATAAATTAAACTGGCGGGCGCAAACATTGTGCTGTCCCCCTAGTATAAAACCTGAAGGAGCAAACAGGATCTGAAAAGTAAAATTGATACTGAGAAAGGAAAGAAACTGTTCAAAAGGAAAGAACAACTGGGAGAGAAGGAGAAATGAAAGAAGAAAGGGGAAAACATATGTATATACACATAAAATAGATAATGTAGCTGTACTAATTTCTATTGGTTTGTTGAAAGGAACAGTTAATGCTTAATTGATCAATTTTGCATGCCTATATCTGGTAATCTGAGCAACTACTTTGAAGATTATAATATACAATATAATAACCATTGATAATTTCTTATCACTTTGTTTTTTTCTTAGTTTTTATTCTCCAAAATATTTGATATTTCGAGCGATGGATGCTATGCAACAAGATGTACATATTCAATTATACAACTTGAATAATTATATAAATATATACTCATTCTAACATAAATCTCTGTTGTTTGTTCCTATTGGTTTAATTTATATGTTCATCATCTTGATTATTTTTTGTGTTATATGAACACAACATAAGGTCTGTCTACTTAGCAAATTTTTAAGTATACAATACAGTATTGTTAACTAGAGCTACTATGTAGCATAGTAGCTCTCTGGGACTAATTCATTCTGCATAAATCAAACTTTACGTTGTCTAATATCCTGTTTTTCTTCTCCTCGTAGACTTTGTAAACAACATGTTTCTATTCTCTTCTATGAGGCTATTTTAAATTCATGTATAAGTCCCATTAGACAGAATTTGTTTTTCTGATTGACTTGTTCCAGTTAGCACAATGTTTTCCAGCTTTGTACACGTTGCTGCAAATGGTAGGATCAACTTCCTTATTTTTGAAGATTAAATATTTCATTTAACTGTATGTCATATTTTCTTCAGTCCTCTGTCAATGAATATTTACATTGTTTCCAGGTAGTCTTTGTGCTACTACAACAAAATACAACAGATGGGTAATTTATGAATGGTAGAACTTTAGTTCGTGTTATGGCACATGCCTAGATGTCCCCCCAAAGCCTCATACAGCCACAGGTGGGCAGGTTTTGCAGGAGTGGCTGAATCTAGACTGTGTGGTGCTGGGATCACGGGTGTGTGATTAGTAATCATTCCACTGATTGGTGTGTCACAGTTCTGCCTAGGCTGAAGGGGGCAAGTGCCACTTCCGCCCCAGGGCAGGTAGCCAGCACACATAAGAGACAAAAGGAAGCTTGCCCCTCCCTCCCTTGTTGCTTTTGCCATCTTCTGGCCACCTGAACTGTCCTTCTCTGTCAAGCAACTGTGCCTTGAAGCCAACTGAGTATGGACTGAAACCTCTACAAACTATGAGTTAAGTAAATCTTTCCTCCCTTTTTTTTTTTTTTTTTTTTGGCAAAATCGGGGATTGAACTCAGGCCCTTGCGCTTGCCAGGCAAGCACTTCTTCTACTAAGCCATCTCCCCAGCCCTAAACCTCTCCTCCTTTAACTTTTAGGTGTTGGGTATTTTGTCTCAGCAGTGAAAAAAGTTACTAATACAGACATCTAAAAATGTATTCCTCTAGATTCATTTAATTTTAACTCGCTGAATGAAAGTCTTTTTGGAGCTTGTTATTTTCCTTTTAAATGTGGATGTGGGGTAGACATAAAGATTCTAACACAATACAGTTCAAGATAACTTATGCTAAAATAGGGAAGATAGAAAATAAATACCATTAGGCAGTGTCGAAAAGGGCGGTGATGGAGGTCAGCTCAGAATGGTTAGGGAAAACATTGAAGATGGCTGACGCAGGTCACTTGCACAGGTGGCAGTGTCAGAGGCAGGCAGAAACTTTTCTTGGTGAGTTAACCTAGGTCTGCAAGGACCAAGATGATATTTCCTGATTAGGGTAGGGTAGGACTGGGCAAAGGTGATCCAGATTGAGGGAACAGTGGAAAAGAGCAGAAGATGTTAACTGGTCGATGGAACCGTGGCAAAAAGCATTAGAACTTGTTGAGAATTTGTTATGTGTCAAGTATTTTGTACTACTAATTTCTGTTATGCAAAAATATAAGTGCTTGTGGTGGATTGATAACTGGTGGTCAACTTGTTACACCCAGCTGAATTGAGCCAGTGTGGTTCTGGAGGTGGGAGGCCCACCTGAGGGCTGTAGCTGGCAGCAGAACTGGCAAAGAAGGAAAGCTGTTTGGAAGGTGCTCAAAGTTGCTGGTTCTCTTGGGCTAGACATTCTTCTGGTCGACCCTACCATGCTGGCTTTCCTGATGAACTTGATTGTTCTCATTGGAAGAGGAGCTCAGGACCTGGTTGTCACTGAGGAAGGCTGCAGTTCATTTGGGGGGAGCTCTGGTCTCCAACTTGAGCATCACTTCCCTGCTCCAGAGGGGAAGATGGTTCTTATGGTTTGTGTATAGGTGTCTCCCCAAAGCCTCATACAGTCATGGGGTGGCTTATGGAGTTTGTGATTGATTATTGTGGGTGTGGATATTGCATCTGCCTCAGTGGTTAATTTGCATTTCAATGTAAGGTGGGAAGAGAAGCTAGCTGCTTGAGCTTCTGCAACCCCTCCCTTGCTCTTTGCTACCGTGTTCTCTGCCAAGTGCCACTCTGCCTTGGAGCCAGCTGAGTATGGACTGAAACCTCCAGTAACTGTGAGTTAAATAAGCCTTTCCTTCCTTCATTTTGAGTGTCGGGTATTTGTCCCAGCAACGAGAGAGAGTAACTGAGACAGTAGTGCACTGCTTGTCACATTGGCTTGTCACATTGACTTTCCTGATGTCAACTCAGCTTTCCTCATCACCCTAGGAGCTTGGGACTCAACTGTGGCTGGAGATGGCTGTGGTAAGTTTTGGGGGAACTCTAGTTCTTGCCTGAGCCTTGCTGCCTGGCTCTGGTTCAGACCCATCATCCTACTTGCATAGACTTTCTAGGTTCCACCACTAACCTTTGGACCTTCTCAGTGAAGATCGGTGGAACAGGCTTGCATGAGACACTGTCATGGGCTCTAAGCCCCCACTGGACTTGTGGGAGCCATTGTCATGAGTTTTTGGTCTTCAGTTGAACTCATACAGGACACTGCCATGGAATCCAGCCCCTCAGCTCAATTCTGTGGTCTTTAGTGCATGGACAGATTTCCTGCACTCTCTTCGTGATTCTTTAGGTGACTATTATAAATCTTATAAATATGTGTCCTGTTGTACTGTTCCCTTGCCAAACCCCAAACTACAACAACACTCTACTGCGTGACTTTAGTATACCTCTTTTGTAGATGAAAAGGCAAAAGTTTAGCAACGATGAATTCTTATCCAGCCAAATGCCGCTATAACTGGGCTCGAAGTTCAATCCAATTCCATCCAAGTCCAGTAGAGTGTTATTTTACTTCTCTTATACAGATTCGGTATAAAATTGGATGGAAGGAAGCCTTATGTATTTGTGGTTGATTCTATTTTCTGACAAATTCCAATTCCAATTGAATTGTTGCACAGATATTCAGGTGTTTGAAAAAGTCTTTGGTTGTACATGATAAAGTTAAAATTGAATTTAATGATTGGGTGTCATCAAATATATTTTCTGACACGTAGAAGACCCATTTCCAAAGCTGAGATATCATAAATAGGCTCTGCTTACTTTGTGATTGGAGGTTCAGACACTGGTGGAGTTGAGGTCAAGGCAAAAACATCTGTGAAGTTTTTCTTTTTAAGGATATGAACTACCCTGTTAAAATAAGTGAGTTGTTTCTGTGGATAACCCACTACTATTGTGGACTGCTGGACTGTATTGGAGTGTTTCGATGAATTTAAGCACCTATAATAATTGAATGCCAATAGAATACCCATCTCTGATAGGACTGAACAAAAAAAAAGGGGATACAAAGGAAGGACCATTTGTATTTGTATACACAGAACAGTTAGGACAGATATGCAGCTACTTTTGTGTAATTCTATGAGAAGAAAGATTTGCGCTAATAGTGTTTGGATAGCATATCCTATCTGCTTCTTGTACTATGGGTAACCACTAGGAAAATAACAATGTAAAACGTATTAATTATTGAAACTGTACTATAATTCAGCTTTAAAAAAAGGTAAGTATACAGCTACATTCTCTTCAGTGAATAGAGGGATCTGCTCTAATAATGTTTGTAAATAGAATATCATGTCTGCACCTTGTACAACGAATGACCACTAAGAAAACAATATGCAATATATTAATTATTGAATCTGTTCTACTAATTTGACTTGAAACTGTCTAATTGCTATTTGTTCCTCAATAAAATTATGGAAAAAAATAAATGAGTTGTGCATTAACTTGGAAGTTTTAAACACTTAAGTAATCAAAAAATGCACACTCAAATCATATATGCTCCCCATTGTGCACGGTGCCTCTTTTGAAATGGACTATATCCTGATGTAATTCGGGATTCATTCATTACCCATCAGGGATTGTCTTGGAGTCTGTTTTTTAAAGATGTAAATATAATAGGACAGATTTGTGATCATTCCATTTCCTCAAAGTACTTGAAATATGTACACAGAATGAGTCTCTTTCTCGTTCCCAAGTGTGTCATATGTAATATAATTTGAAGTGAGATGCAAAGCTAGCTATGGGCATTATATCGGCTTCTAAGGAGAAAAAGATGATGAATATTTGTCACATGCTAAACTTTAAGAAGTGTAAAACATGATAGCAATAAAATAGAGATCCACCCAGATGTCATGAGAAGGAATAGCTACATTTAGGGAGTCAGAAATGCCTCACAAAGATGGGGCTCACTGGGTCTCCAGAGTAAGGAGCAGCTCTCTAGGAGATAACAAGATGGAGTTCCAGAGCATGGGACCAGAATCGGCAGAAGCATGAAGGCACAAAAATGCACAGTGGGCTTTAGATACAAGAAGTTATACCAGGCTAAAAGCAAAGCAGCAGAAGTACCCAGTGATAGTCCCAGGCACACAGGTCACAACGGGGTATTTGTGTCAGTGAAAGTGCGGAAAGGAGCTGGGCGTGGTGGTGCATGCCTGTAATCCCAGCACTTGGGAGGCTAAGGCAGGAGGATTGTCGTGAGTTCGAGACCAGCCTGAAATACAAAGTGAGTTTGAGACCAGCCTGAATTGCACAGTGAGACCCTGTCTCAAAAAAAAAAAAAAAAAAAAAAAGACAGAAAAAAAAGCACTGAAAGGGGCTATCACTGTCCTAGGCTAAAGGGAAGGCTGGCGCCATCTCTGTATCCTGTCCTAGAGTGACTCCACTCTGGCAGAAGTCAGTGCATGGTGTTTAAAAAGAACTGAGAACTGGGCATTTCAAGGAAGGAAGGAGTGTCAGAACAGCCTGTGGAGAGGAGCGGCTGCGGGAAAATTGACTCTATTTCTTCTGTTCATAACATTATTTGGATACTGAAGCTAAACTATTCATGCGTCATCCCTGCTGCCTCTGGTCAGTGACCTGCAGTCATCTTGCGTGCAAGAGTTCATCTTTTTTTTGCTGAGCTGAAGAACAGAAACTCACGCTTTATTCCACTTGGAGGTATTGTCGAGCCTTTTCATATAGCAGATGAGCACTCCTTGGAATATTGGTACTTTGCCAAATTATTTTATCACCCGTCCCAATCTTCCTTTTAAATGAGATCACTTAATTATTTTTGACAAGGGAATACACACATATAATCCAACTGTAAACCCCAATAGAATCATTCGCACTGTCATCTAACTGTCCCTGCCTTAGAGTTTCTTTCCAAAAGTAACTGTACTTTTGTTACTTTCCTCTTTGCCTTCCCATAATTTTTATGCATATAAAAGCCAATTCAAATATATACTATTTTTCCTTTCATTGAATAACAAATCCTAGATTTCACTTCATAAAGTTTTACTTTGTTTTTCATTTAATTTCTTCCAAATATTCCCAAAGGAGTAGGAGATTTTCTGCATTTTAAAAAAGAACCATAGGGCCAGTGAGATAGCTCAGTGGACTAAGTGCCTGTTTAGGCAAGCACAGGGACCAGAGTTTGATCCTCAGCACCACATGCTGCATCAGCCCCACCCCTGGGACAAAGTCTGAGTGTGGTAGTGCACGCCTGTCATCCCAGTGCTGGGGAGGCTGAAAACAGGAGGATCACTAGGAGTCCGAGCTGTGTAGTGAGACCCTATACCAAATACATAAAAATGAAATAAAATAAAAACGAACCACAATGTTTCAGTGTATAATTCACCTTCTATTCATGGGGACTTAGATTGTGTGCATATGCTTGCAGTTAAAATTTCACACCTGTACATGTATCTTCAGCATAAATTTTTAGAACTGGAATTTCTGTGTCAAATGGTACAAGTAATTGCAATTTTATAATTTTGAAAGATAACTGCAGATTGTTGCTTTTCCATCTCTTCCATGAATTCTTTCATTTCTGCCTATGGACTTCCTCTATTAGGCAATTATTTCATCAATTATTTAAAGTCATGAATAGTTTCATGTTCTTGTTATTTCTCTTTAGTTGATCAGTGAAGCCCCATGCTTTACTTAAGCTTATCCTATCAGACATGGAAATAGTATAAAAGCACCCCATGTAACTCACAGTAATCTGTTAAAACAGATAGGGAAACAGTCCCTTCTTTGCCATGGAAAGATGACAGTTACAAATATTGCTAAAATATAAGATTATGTATTATAGGATTTTTTTGTGAGACGTAGAGTTTAGTCTCTTCTGTGATATAGGGTGGTAAAATAGAAGAGTAGTAAAAGATGCCCTAGTAGACAATAAACATTCTGGCCTTCGAAAAGAATGTGATAATCCAGCCTTGTGAAGGACACCTGCGAGCACGCCTGAGCGCAGGGGCCATACTGACTGATGCTCCTGCACAGAGTTCCTGATCTTTGGAGTGTCTTAGTAGAAACTTCGTACTTACATTTGAGATGCTTTTTAAAGTTTTCAGGGCCAGGAAGATGGCTCAGTGGAAGAACTGCTTCCCTGGCAAGCACAAGGGCCTGAGTTCAATCCCTGGTTCTGCCAAAAAAAAAATGAAAAATTAAGTTTTCAAGGCAAGGAATATGCTTCTTATATATGAACCAGAAAAGGAATTATCCTTGTAAAGGATAATTTCTCTGTCAATTTCATATAGTTTATTTGACCAAAAGCTTAAAAACCTATGGCAATCTCTGGCTAGTAATGTCTGCTAAGATATTTAAGGGAGTAGTTGTAGTTTAGTTTGAGAGACATAAAAAGAAGGTGGATTAGTAATAGGAAGAGGATTCTAACAATGGCTAGAGTTATGAGAAATCAAGTATGATGAATTTTCTTTTTTTTTTTTGAGATAAGGTCTCACTTTGTAGTGAAGGCTGAGCTCATATGTACCATATAATTCGGTCTGGCCTCAAAACTCTGATGATCCTCCTGCCTCAGCTTCTTGAGTGCTGGGATTTTAGGCATATGCTATACCTAGCCGTACAATGAAATGTTAATGGCATTTGATGATATATAATATAATTTCCATGATTAATTTTTTCTTGTTTTGAAATTCTGCATCATTTATATTGTATGTTGCTTTGTTTCACCCTTTGTTTTTGTTTTTTCTCTTTAAAGTAAAAAAATATATTGAGATTGGGCACAGTGGCATGTGCCTGTAATCTCAGCTCTTGGCAGGCTATAAACAGGAGAATCACTAAGAGTCCAACCTAGTAGTGAGACCCTGAACACCTGTAGACCCTTCTTCCCCAAAAAAGAAGTAAAAAATACATAAAGGGACAGTTTAGATGACACTGTCCATAAGATTCCGTCAACTTCACTGTGCATTTGGAAATGTGCATTATAAGTTGGGGAAAATTACAAAAGTGAAAACAATTACTATGATGATTTTGTGGCATTTACAATGTTCTGAAATGAAGGCTCAGCAAGTGAGTTTAACTACAACAGGTGAAAATAAAGGGTCAGTCTTAATAGCTTGGTGATTTCTCTCTGCCTTGGTGTCAACTACTCCTGACTGAGTTGCTTAGTTAGGAGAGGTCACCCTAACTTGGCTGACCGTTGTAGACTCCTCCTAGGAGGGCTTCAACCAGAATGGGGACAAAAGCAAATAAAGCCAATCTCAGTGGACCTACCATTAAGGCAATTATCCCATTAATATAGGTTGAGCATTTCTAACTCAAAGATATCAGATCTGAAATGTTGCAAAATCCAAAACTTCTGAGAGCATTAAAATGATGCTAGAAGTGAGAAATTCCCCATTTGACCTCACATGAGAACTTGCAATGAAAACACAGGCACAATGCAAAATACTACATGAAGCTATCTTCTCATTGATGTGTGAAAATGTCTCTAAAATATAAATGAATTTTATGTTAAATTAGGTCTTCTGGGCCAGCCAGATAGCTTATCAGACTAAAGCGCCTGCTTAGGCAGATGCAGGTCTAGGGGATCCCTGGTGTGCTGTACCAGCCCCACCCCCGGGGTGTGCTGAGATGCGAATAAGACTGGGCATAATGACTTGAGCCTGTAATCCCAGAGCTTGGGAGGCTGAGAACAGGAAGATCACTGAGTCCAATCTGTGTAATGAGCCCTGTAGATCCTGTACTAAATGCACTAAAAAACTAACTAAATTTGGTCTTCTATCTAAGATTTTTGCTCTATCTACCTATTATCTATCTGTCCCCCCTCTCTCTGTCTCCAAGTATTTCAGCATCTGAGAAAATCTGAAACCAGAAGTGCTTCTCATCCCAAGCATTTCAGATAATGAATGTTCCATCTGTCCTTTGACATCTAAAAGTCTGCTTTCTAACCAATCTCATGGAATTTTAGTGAAAGTGGCTTAAGCTTGTGGAACTTCTGTAGTGGACATCCAGTAGTTGGGTTACACAAACACTAAAACCATAAGTTTTGATCTGTCATTATACTTATGTCTGTATGTTAAAAGTAAATGTCAAAAAAGACATTTTTAGAGATCTTAAGGTCATTTTAACAGGGCCCAACAACATTGTTCTGACAGGTCTCCTTTTAAAAGCCACTTGTAGGCCAGTTTAGTGGCCTTAGATAGCTATGACAGCTCAGTGGACTAAGGCACTTAGTCAAGCTTAGCTTAGGCAAGCTTAGGCAAGCACAGGGACACAATTTGATCCCCTGTACCACATGCTGCACCAGCCCCACCCCCAGTGTGGGCCAAGCTGGCCAGGGTCCAGGCATAGTAGAGCATGTCTGTAATCCCTGAGCTGGGGAGGCTGAAAGCAGGAGGGTCACCATGAATTTGAACTGTGTGGTGAGACCCACAACAACCAGGTACATGAAATACATACATACAGACAGACATATGTACATATATACATACATACATACGTACATATGTACATACATGCATACATACCACTTGACCAAGTTTTTTTTTCTTTATGTATTTGGTATAGGGTCTCACTGTACAGCTCAGATGCAAAATGGTCCTCCCGTTTTCAGCCTTCCTAGTGCTGGGATTACAGGTGCTGGGGTCAAAGGCATGTGCTACCATGCTCAAACTCTGTTGGTCAGTGCACCTTGGGGGCAGGGTCCGACATTTGAGACTGGGGATTGATCCCTGTGCTTTGCAAAGCAGGCACTTAATCCACTGAGCTATCTCACCAGCCCTTGCTATCTTGACAGCCCTTTGCCCAAAGTTTGATTTCTTGCATAACATAATTTTGTTAGATCCAAATTTTGCAGGTTAAAGCAATGCTTTACATTTTCAGAGGTAGATGCATCCAAGGGGGAAAAATGACTATGGTGAGTTAAGTTGTGTCTCCTAAAAATGTCTGTTGAAGAATCCTTACTTGGAAATATGTAATCACACCTTTGCAGATGTGATTAAAATAGAAGATGCAGTCATCCTAGAATAAAGTAGCCCCTATCTACTGTGGCTCACATGCTTATACGACTGGACAACAGAGATAGAGACACAAGTGAGCACAACCTAACAATGGAGGCTGATGTCAGAGTGAGTCACCCAAGGCCCAGGACCTACAGAGATCAGGGTAGCCCCTGGAAATTTGGGAAGAAGCACAGAATGGACTCTTTCCCATATTCTTCTAGAAGCCTGCCTTACTGACAAGATAATTTTGGATTTCTAGCTTCCAGATGTATGAGAGGATGAATTTTCTGTGTTCTTAAACCAACCGGCTTGCAAGACTTTATAATGGCAGTCACAGGAGACTTGTGGCTCGTCATGGATTGCACTGTGGTAAACACAAATATGTGTTGACTTTCATTCTTTCAGCAATATACCAAAAAGTAGTTTTCAGGGATCCCCACACTGATTTCTATAATACTGTACTAATTTGTACCTCACTGTTCCCTCATTATGGTTTGTGTCTAGCTGTCCCCTGAAGCCTCATGTAGTCAAAGGAGCAGCTTCTAGAGTTTGTGATTAATTCATGACCCAAAGCTGGTATTATGGATGTGAGTGCTACCCCCGCCCTGGAGCTAATGACCTGGATACAATATAAAGAGGGAGAGAAGCCCGCCAGCTGTCACAATTGCTGTTCCTCCCTTTGCCCTTCGTTGTTTTCCACCACCATGAACAGCTGCTCTCTGCCATGTGCCACTCTACCTTGGAGCCAGCTGAGTATGGGCTGAAACCTCCGCTAACTATGAGCTACATAAACCTTTCCTTCCTTAATTTTCAGTGTCAGGTATTTTGTCCCAGGAATAAGAGAAAAGCAACTAAGATACTCCTTTACAGCTGATTAAGTTGTTTTTCCCATATCCTCACCAACATTTTATGGCCTTTTCGTGGCTGGTGGTTGTCATTCTCATGAGGTTGAGACAGAGTCTCAATGTTTTGGTGTTCATTTCCCTAGTTTCTAAAGTTGTTGAACGTTTGTTCATTAATTTATTGGCTAGTTAAGCTTCTTTGAAGAAGGGGTTGCTCAATTCATTTATTCATTTATTAGCTGTGTTTTATGTTAATTTTTTTGAATTCTTTATGTACCTTTAATTCAATCGTCGGTCAGAAGAGTAGTTAGCAAACATTCTCTCCCATTTTGTAGCCATTTTATGTACTTTGTTAAATGTTTCTTTTGCTGTGCAGGAACTTCTTAATTTGATACAGTCCCATTTATTGATTTTTTTTTTTTTTTTTTTTTTTTTTTTTTTTTTTTTTTTTTTTTTTTTTTTTTTTTTTTTTTTTTTTTTTTTTTTTTTTTTTTTTTTTTTTTTTTTTTTTTTTTTTTTTTTTTTTTTTTTTTTTTTTTTTTTTTTTTTTTT
>PVKA01004458.1:63502-99171 GCA_004027165.1 Ctenomys sociabilis | reverse complement strand
CCTCTATATCTTTTTGTTGTTGTTTCTTTGCTTCCGTATTTGTTAATTCCTTCATTTCAGCTGAGCTAGTGTCCTCTGCACTTATTGGTGGACTCAAGGCCTGAGATTGCATTTTTATCCTTATCTTTGTCATTTTGTATAGCACTGACCTCTGATCTTTGGTGTAGAGCTTTGGTGCAGTTATGACCTTACTGCGTAATGAGATTCGGGTGCCAGTCTATTAAGTTTGAGATTATCCAGTTATGCCTGGCCTGGATCTAGCTGTTGTGTTCAGTTTCTTTTTGCTGCAGCTCTTCTTGTACAACTGTGAGCCTGTGGTTCCCCTCTGTTAGGTTCTGGTCCAGGAAGCACTGGGTAGCACAGAAGCTCTCCCTCACACTCACCAGGCCAGTCGAGGGTGTATCAGGTGCAGGGAGAGTCACAAAAGTTCTCACTCCCATTGCAGGCATGGGGGTAGGGATGCTTGGAAGTTGCTAGGCAGGCCTGTCTTGGGTGTATCAGGCCAGTCATTTGCTCAGAAGTCTTGGGGACTGGGACTCCGGATGGCACAGAGCATGCAGGGGGAAGCCAAACAGTCCCCCACATACTCACCAAACCAGGGTGCCAAGAGAGTCGGGAAAATTCCCACTCGCTTGGAGGGGTTGGGGTCAAGGGCTCTGGAGAGTCACCTGGCAAGCCAGTATGGTCACTCACTAGATGGCCTTGGGTATGGGCCCTGGATAACGTAGCACACACTGGGGGAAGCCAAATGCTCTCCCAAACATTCACCACACACTCACTGAACCAGTGTTGCAAGAGAGTTGGGAAAATTCTCACTAGCTCAGCGGGCTTGGGGGCAGCGATTCCCAAATGGGCACTCTCTGTCTCTGCCCATGAAGACCTGTAGCTTAATAATTATAGCTAGATTACTTTATATTTTTTGTTTATTCTACTCTAAAACTCCTTAAAATATTGATGTTGATGTCATGTTCAAAAATCATAATTTCAGTAGTTGTAATATTATACCAAATATCACTCAACATTATTTGAAGTGATTCCCATATTGTAAAAATCATTTTACAGTTCTTTTTTCTCTTCAGAACACTGCCTTGAGGAGTACCTCTAGGAAATAAGACTAAAGTGTCTTAGACCAGATACATAGTTAAAGTTCATAATTGTCATATTGACAAAGGACTGTTATTTGCCCACTATCTGTTATATGACAAGTCAGATGACTTTCAGTAACTGCATTTCTTCTACTCATTACAATGACTTATTTTGTATTCTGGCTGATTTCAGAATTTGGAACAGTTCCACAACATTACACTGCAGGAAAATACTGCAATACAGGTGGAAACGCATGAAGTCACCTGGGAAGAAATGAGTAGAATAGTAAGCATTTGCAGAGCACACTACTCCAAGTAGAAGCCTTAGTACTTCTCTTCTGATTACTTTCTCCTTAGCAAAAACCCCACAAATACATGTTCTATTATTACATTAGCTGTGCTTCTCATTTTCAAGACAGCTAGGTAAGTTTAAAATAAAAAAAAAAAAAACACGGTGCAATGATCACAATACTTTAAACTTTATTTCTCTAGAAACAGCATGACAATAATTGGATCTACTTTAAATATTATCAAAAACATTGTCTTTCCCTGAGATTAAATACAATGTTGTACATATTTTGGCATAAACGTGTGTTCCTTGAAAACATCAAGGAATTTGTTCGTCTTTCTATCATTTTTGATATTTGATGTTCAGTGACTCACTCTGACTAATTTCTTTTTGACTAAATATTGTCGCATGTGTTAAAAATGAAGAGTGGTGCTGTCAGAAATCTTAATGAGTTATTTAACATATAAGCTAATACTTTTACAAATATTTCCATGTGTTCATATTCACATCTTTACTCATTTTGGACCAAAACCTACAGCATCCATTAAGATATTCTGGGAAAGACTTATTTACAGAGGTGAAGAAAATAAATAGCAGCCATAAAATGCATTAGAACGAATGCATTTGCCATTTTACCAAGCTATAAACAACATGGCATTTAATAGTGTCCTACATTAATAAAATAGTGCCCTCCATGTTCAACACTTTGCACTGGAGACCTGAATAACAGTGACCTTTGAATAATAAATGAAGCCGATTTCTTCAAACCAATTTTTAAATTTAAGGGTAAGATTCACTTCTTATTTCGTTTTCATTTCTTTTGAAGAGGAAAAACAAGAGCAAAAACAACTAGCAGAACTAAGGCAGAAATAGTAACCTACAGCAGTACACATACTACAGATTTTCAAGACAAGATTAGCAGATTAAGAATGGTTATTATATTACCTATTTTTATCATCAAATGTGTTGCGCAGACTAACAGATATAGTTATGCGAGATTGTACAAATAATTAAATGTTAATGCTTGCTTTCAATAAATCTCGTTTTTTCTTGTCATTTAGTAAAAATTTATTTTAGTGAGTATAAGAATAATTGGTAAGACACTAGAAATGGTACACATTTAGAAGACCAAGATGAAAGGTATTCAACCATGGGTTTTGTATTATACACTGCTGTCCTCAATGTAGTTGCTTAGATTGCAGTTATCAATACACAGCTAGTCAAACTGAAAATTCCAAACATTGAATTTTATTTTTCAAAACCTGCTGGACATTATTAGACCAATCATATCAACCATCCTGCGTATATAACTGCATGATTTTCCCACTAACTTTTTCTTATCATTTCTCCTTTCTATTACCTTCACTGTTTAATTCTTAAGTTCAGTTTCTTTCCATTTTACTATATCTATTATACCTTTTAGATTTTATTTATTCTTTCAGGTTCATTGTCTTAGAAACAATGGAATATTTACACATGTAAGTCTGGTTTATTTTATTTATAAGTATCACCTCTCGTTGCCTCCATTTACCTATAAAAGTCTTAAATTTCTTTTTCTCTTTAACTGAGCAATATATCATTGTATAAAAATACCACATATTTTTCATCCATGCATCAGATGATGGGCAATTTGTTTTTCTCCAAGATTTGACTATGACAAATTGCACTTCTACAAACATAGGTGCGTACATGTCACTGTGGTATGATGGTCCCAGCTCTTGGGAAAATACCTAGCTGGGTAATAGCTGGGTTGAATGGGATTTCCAGTCCTACAGTTTTGAGCAATCTCAATAATGATTTCCATAGTGGTTCCACCAGTCTACTTAAAGTGTGTTTTTTCCCCACAGCCTCTTCAACATTTCCTTTTAATTTCTTTATGATAAAAAGCCATTTTTCTTGGGTGAGATGATATGTCAATGTTGTTTTAATTTGCATTATATGAATGGCCAGTGCTGTGGAACATTTTTTCATATATTTATTTGCCAGTTATATTTCTTCCTCTGAGAAGTGTGTATTCATCTTAGATGCCCATTTTTGAATTGGGTCTTTAAATTTGGGGGGACTAATTACTTTTACTTCTTTGTGTGTTTGGGATAGGAGATCTTTGTCTCTTTTCCTAATTTTGGGATGTCTTTTCATTTTCTTAATGATTTCTTTTGACACATAGAAACTTCACAATAAGATCTCAGTTATATTTTATTCTAAATATTTCCTGTGTGTTTTATTTTTTTGTTCATGAACTCTCTGCCTACCCCCATATATTCAAGATTTATACCTACTTTCTCTTTCAGGAGATTTATTGTTTATTTTTAATGCTTAGATCTTGAAACCATTTTGATATTACTTTAGTTCATGGTGATAGATCCAGATGTAGTTTTAGTTGCCTGCATGCAGAAAGCCACTTTTTCCAGAACTATGTGTTAAAGAAGATATCTTTCTTCCAGTGAACATGTTTGCCCCCTTTATCAAAGATAAGATGGCTGAGTGTGTGTTTGTAGTTGTATCTGCATTTTCTAATCTGTTCCACTGATGCTCAGGTGTGTTTTTGTGAGTACCATGCTGATTTAACACAGTAGCTTTGTAGTGTAATTTCAAGTCAAGAATTGTAATGCTTCCTCCCTTTCCTTTGTTCTCCAGGACTGCCTTTGTTGCTCTATGTCTATTCTGCTTTCAAATAAATTTTAGGAATGTTTTCTCTAGCTCTGTGAGAAACGTTGATGACATTTTGATAGGGACTGCATTAAATCTATGTAACAATTTTGGTAGTATGAACATTTGCACAATGTTGGTTCTTCCTATCCAGCAGCAAGGATTATCTTTCCATTTTTCAAAATCATCTTCAATCTCATTATTCAGAGTGTTGTAACTTTCATTGAATAGATCTTCCACTTTCTTTGTTAGATTAATTCTTAAGTATTTCATTTCTTGGGTACCATTGTGAAGGATACTGTTTCTCTAATTTCTCTCTCACTGAGTTTTTTATCTGTTTAGAAGAATATTTCTGATTTTTGGGTGTGTTGGCTTTGTATCCTGTTCTGCTACTTCATTTATTAATTCTAGAAGCTCTTGGTGAAGTTTTTTGGATCTTCCAAGTAGAGGATCTGGTCATCTATGAATAATGATACTTTAACTTCTTCTTTACCTATTCTTGTTCCTTTTATTTCTCTTTCATGTAACACTTGTCTTGTCTACCTGGCTCTAGCTAATGATTCCAGAGCTATATTGAATGGGAATGGAGATAGAAATCATCCTTATATTATACCTAATTTGCAAGAAAAAGCTTTCAGTTTTTCTCCATTTAGAATTCTGCTAATTGATGGTGTGTCATAAATGGCTTTTATCAGGTTGAGACATAGGCTATGTATTCCAATTCTCTATAGAGCTTTGCTTATGAATGAATGTTGAAGTTTGCCAAAAGCCTTTTCTACATCTATTGAAATGGTCATGTGATTTTGGCATTGGCTCTATTGACATAGTGTATTTCATTTCTAGATCTCAGTGTATTACATTTAAGGATCTTCATAAGTTGAAACATCCTTGCATCTCTGGGATGAATTCTACCTGGTCATGATGTATAATCTTCACTATATGCTGCATTCTATTTGCTAGGATTCTATTGAGGATTTTTGTATCCATGTTCTTGAGGGAGACTGGCCTGTAGTTTTCTTTTCTGGTTGACTATATCTCTGGGTTCGGTATCAATACAACACTTACCTCCAGGAATCATTTTGGGAGTATTGTTCCCTTTTCAATTTCATGGAAGAGTTTGAGGAGTATTGGGATTAAATCTTCTCTAAATATCCTGTAAAATTCAGCTGTCAATCCATAGGTACTTGGCTTTTCTTTGCTGGAAATTTTGTTATTAAATTTTCTTTCTTTTTCTATTTAATTTATTTTATTTTGAAGATTAAAGACAATAGCAAAAACAAATACCAAAAACAAAGACAGGAAAAGGTAACATACAATATGTATGTTACAGATTTTAAAAAAAGAATAGTGAGTTAACAATGGTTATATTACCTGTTTTTATCATCAAATTGTTGCTCAAATTAATAGATATAGTAATGAAAGATTGAACAAATAATTGAATTTTAACATTGCTTTCAATAAACTTTAATTTTTTGTCTTGTTTACCTACTTAAAATTTATTTTAAATAGAGTATAATAATAATTGCTAAGACACCTAAAACAATAAATATTAAGAAGATCAAGATAAGAGGTATACACTCATGTTTTTTGTATTAAACATTGCTATCATTGATGTACTTTCTTAGATTGCACACATCAGAATACAGTTAGTCAGACTTCATTGGCTGATATTGGGTTATTCAGAGATTTATATTTTCTTTTATATTTTTGTATCTGTTTATTTATTGCATTTTGGTATTTTATACCACTCTCAGTATCTATTTATTCTGTGTCTTCAATTCTATGAGAGTGAAGATTTTGAAAATAGCATTGATGATCTTCTGAATTCCACAAGATGTGTAGTAATTTCATCTTTTTGCATTCCTTATTTCTTTGATTTGAGATTTTTCATTGCACTTCTAAACTCTGTTGGCTAGGGGCCTATCAATTTATCTAATCTTTCAAGGAAACAGCTTTCATTAATTCTTTGTATTATTTTATTTGCAAAATTTTCATTAATTTCTGGTCTAATATTTATAATTTCCTCCCATCTTTGGATTTTGGATTTGATTTGCTCTTCTTTCACTAAAAGCTTGCAGTACAGTATTAGTGTATTTACTCTTATTCTGTTTTCCTAATGTGTCAAATCATTGCTATAAATTTCCCTCTGAAAACTGCCTTCAGTACATCCCCCAAATTCCGGTAAGATGTGTTGGAATTTTCATTGTATTGTACATATTCTTTAACTTCTCATTTAATTTCATCTATAACCCATTGGTTGCTGAGGAGGGTGTTATTTAATTTCCATATGTTCATGTAGTTTTTGTAGTTTCTTTTGTCGTTAATTTTCTGTTTCCTTGCACTGCGTTCAGATAATATATATATAGAATAATTTTTATTTTGTTGCATATATTTAATCATGGTCTATGAACCATTATGTGGTCTATTTTAGAGAATGTCCCATGTGCAGCTGAAAAGCATGTATATGTTGAGGGGGAAACTCTCAATGTCCACCAAGTCCATTTGGTCAAGTGATTTGTTCAGTTCTGCTGCTTTACTACTAATTTTTTGTCTGCTTGATCTATCTTTTTGAGATAAGAGGGTGGTCAGGTCTATTTAACAGATTGTGATATTGGTTGTTATACTTTTCATGCCCCTTAAATTTTGTCCTATATAGTTGGGTGCTCCCATATTTGGTGCATAGATATTTATGACTGTTACTTCTTCCTTTTGAATTTTTTCCCTATCCAGTATGTAGCGACCTTCTTTTTCTCATTTGATCATTCTTGGTTTTAAGTTCAGATTTACTTTGAACAGGATAGCTACCCTTGCTTTTTCTGTGAGGTCCTGTAATATGTAATATTGTTTTCCATCTTTTGACTTTCAATCTATGAGTTTCTTTATCAGTCCAATGTGTTTTGTGTGTACAGCATATTGTTGGATTTTATTTTTTAATCCACTCTACCTATTTCTTGTAATTGGTGAATCGAGTCCATTTATATTGGTGATTATATTTGATATGTGTTAGTTTATGTTTGTCAGTTATTTTCCTAGAGTTGGTTCCCTACTTTTCTACTGTGTTTAATTGTTTTCCCTCTTTGGTAGGTTCTTTTTGTTGTTAGAATCATGGTAATTTGGATCCATTTCTAAAATGTCTTTTAGTACTCTGTGTATGTAGAATTGGTTTAGTTATCATGAATTTCTTTATTTGTTCTTCATCATGGAAGTATTTTACTTCTATATTAAACTTGAAAGAGTTTTGTAGGGTATGTCACTCTAGGTTAGCATTTGTTTTCTTGTAGAACTTGAAAAACTCTTCCCTAGGCTCTTCTTTCTTGATCATTTGTGAGGAGAAATCTGCTGTTATTCTGATAGGTTTCCCTTTAAATGTGATCTCTTTCCTCCAGCAGTTTTTGGTATGTTGTAATTGTGCTGAATTTGTGGCATCTTGATTATTATGTGTCTAAGTGTAGTTTTAACTGAGTTGATATTACTTCAAGTTGTATATGTCTCAGTTATCCGAATGTCAGGTTGTTTTTCCATATTTTAGAAGTTTTCTGCTATTAATTTTGCCCATATTTCATATCACTTTTGTTATGTCCTTCCTTCTCATTGATGCCTATTAGTCTTATGTTGTTTATCTTTATATTGTCTTATTGCTGTTGAATTATTATTAACTGAATCTTCATTAGTTAAAACCAACAAAGAAATTGTTCCTTTCCTGATCACTAGCTGCAATGTTGTCTTCAAGGTCTGAAAGTATATCTTCATTTTCATTCAAACAGTTTTTTGAACTGCTAGTGGAGTTTTTAATTTCATGGGTTTTTTTTTTTTATTGAATGTGTTTAATGCATTCTAATTCTTTCCTATATTGCTCATTCAAGGTTTCCATCATTTTTTATTGTCTTCTTTTTCTTCTCACTGTCTTCTTTAGAATCACTTAGTAATTTTTTCAGTATAGTTATCATTTCTTTTTTTTTTACCTGGGAGATTATTTCTGATCTGATTTCCTCTACACCCTTCTACAGTTGTTTCTTTACTTCATTTGCTATAATTTCAGAGATTTTAGGTGGTGACTTCCAATTTTTTTTTACGCTGTTGTCTTCTGAGTTTCCTCTATGTGAGTTTGGGGCCTGAGATTGCATTTTGCTCCTGCTTTTTGTCATTTTCTATTTCAGGGAGAAATCCTTATTTTGATTACTATGATACTTTTTTATGAAAGTTTGATAGTAGGCAGCTGTACCACTGCAGTCAGAGCCTCTCTGTAAATGACCTGTTCTTTAGGTATCTCTCCTGTGTCACGGATTCTTGTTTTGTGTGTGTCCCAAGATTTTGCCTTCCCTATTGAATGAAAGTGAGATATTACTTTCCACTTGGCACTGTCCTCTATTCTTCCACATAGAGCTTTGGTGAGTTTATTATCCCTGCATCTCCCGATATTATTACCAAGTGAGAACATGTGGTTAAGGCAAATATGGTATCTCACTTATAGTTTTACTATTAGCAATAGTAATAACAGCTAGCGAAATTCAGAAATTGGCTGACTTTTTTATCTAATAGCTAACATTATAGCTATATAATAAAGCAGATCTTCCATTTGGAATTTGTATCTAAATTAGTTCCCATGAGTTCTGCCTGGCATCTCCCCTTCATATACCTGGAATTTTCCATACAGACTAGTTCACCCAAGTTACCTCCTTCCACTTCTGTGCTGCAAGGATCCTCCCACAGGTCAGAGCCTAGCAGTACAATTCAGCTCTACGAAACTCGAACTTGACCAGCAGGCTTGATTTGAGTCTAGCTGCTGTACTCAGGTCCTTGAGTTTGTGCCCCATCGAAGTGAACCAGCTGGGCCCATCAGCTGGCCTCAGCAGACCTCCTGGGCCCCCATGGCTGCTGGGCTTGGCCAAAATTCACTTCTTACCAGCTTTATAGTCCACTTTCATAGATCCAAAAGAACACTTTTCGCTTTTATAAGAAAAAAAACTCTGTAATTGTTCAGTTATTTAGATATCCACTTTCATATTCTGATAGGATAATAAAAGCAGAAACTATTTTTGAGTGGAAATTGATGCATTTTAATACACATAATTGACACTTAAAGGTCTTTAAAATAATAGGAAAACATTTTATTTTGGCACATGGTTATGAACATAAATTCTATGGTTGAAAAACATGTGGTATTTCTATATAATGGAGTATTACTCAACTATTAAGAATGATAAGTTTGAAGCATTTATACTGAAGTGGATGCCACTTGAACATATACTCATAAGTGAAATAAATCAGACACACATATGTAAATATTATATAGTCTCCCTAGTATAAGAAGCGAAAAGCAGAAATACAAAGTAAAATACAACGTACAAGTAAAATCAATTGAGACAGAGAAGGCAAAATAAATGGCATATGCTACAGGATACTAATCAGCTTTTCTTCTGGATGGTTAACAACCTAAGATCACAAGTCAGAGTTGGAGAAATAGAAGAGCCAAAAGGCCAGACAACATTTTGGCCCTAGGCTTTCAAGGTCAGCAAAGACTCAGGACATAGGAGAACCTGTACTGCAACATCATGAAACTCAGGTGAGCTCCAAATTTTCTGAACAAGGAGATTATGGAGCCACAGAGGAAAGAGATTGCAGTTCTATAGTGTGCCTGGGGAGAGTCACATGAAGAGAAAACTTTCTCTCAAGCTCTCACAGAGAGCAATCTGGTCAAGCATTGGCCGTGACTCATCCACATTGATGACACAGACAAAGGAACTACAGAATAATGTACAGGACTACAAGATAAACCCTGAGAGGACTTTAATGACCACATAGGAAATATAAAGTTCATGTGTTGGTATATAAGTCTTGATCTACCTAGGTCTTAACCATCCAGCAAAAAAGTATAAAAATGAAGTATACATCGTGAGCCCATAATATTAAGCTGAGCTGTAAATGGATATGGTCGACAATTTCTTTGAATAACTCACTATGGTTGTAGAATGCTGGACTGTGTTGGATTGTGGTGTCGAGTTCAAGCACCTAAGGTAGTTGAATGTCAATAGAGTGCCCATTTTTGACAGGTGTAGACAAAGGAAGGGTTGTAGAAAGAAAAAATCATGATGTGTGTGTATAGACAGTACAGTTGGGATAGATAACCCTGTGCTTCTACATAATTCTATGAGAGGCAAGATCTGCACTAATGGTGGTTGGACAGGATATTATGTCAGCTTTTAGTGCTATGGTCATCCACTAGGTAAATAATTATTGAATTTTTGATATAATTCAGGTATAAAAAATAAGATAAGTAAGCAACTACACTCTTAATTCACTGATGAGATATCTGCTAAAATAATATCTGTAAATATAATATCATGTATGCACCTTGTATAATACCAAAACGTTATGAAAACAGTTTGTAATGTATTAATTCATCGAATGTGTATGGTTAAGGTGTCTTGAAACTGTCTGATTGACATTTGTATTTTAATAAAATAAAAATAAATAAAAAAATAACAAAAAAAATAAATTCTAGGTTTTGTTCATGAGACTCCTCCTTGTAAATTATAAGGAAAGTCAGGGTGAACTATACAGACATTTCTACAACAGATATTTTAATATAGATATAAATCGAAGAAAGATATAAAAACAATTTTCAGAAGTAAAAGAAGAAACCTTTACTTCCACTTTAACTTCTACTATTTATTATACATATATAAATTGTCTGATTTAACACTTCAAGTTATTTAACAAAGCTTGTTCTCAAAATGTTAAAAGGCAATATACAAATCACAGTAGAAAACCCCAGCAATTTTACAAGATTACTTCAAAATTCCATTGAATTTGTTTTAGTTAGTAATTAAAACTATTTCTTAATTATGGTGTGTACTAGTTGGCCTTGTATAATTTGAAGCTGTCTGCCTTTACAAACATTGAATTATCTGCTATATAAGGAAATAGATAATAAGTATTTAGCTTTCATGTCTTTTCCTGGTTTTATATTTATAATAAGAAGGAAAATAGATGGAACAAAATTAGGTTAAACAAATAAATTTGGTCTATTTTCAAAGAAATGTATTTATGAAATTAGAAATGGGAGAAGTCCTAAAATTTCTTAGGTGAAATAAACACTTCTTTCATATGCTTCAATTTTATACAAAAGTTCAAGACTATTAGAAAACTATGATATTTTGAAAAAATAGCATTACATATTTTCCTCTAAAATTGTCAAACTTATTCTACATGATTTACATTATAATGTTACCAAAGTCTTACTGCACAATTCCTGAAAGAATAGTGTTGTAGTCAGAGTTTACAAGGGAATCAGTTTAATATGTTACACATAATTTATAGAATTATTTTATAATAGTCACTCAAAGAGTCAAATATCAAGAAAGTACAGAAAATCCATCCACACACTAAAGACCCAAAGAACACAAATGAGAGCCTGGATTTCATGGCAATGTTTTGCATGAGTCCAGATGAAGACCTAGAGCCCATAGCAATCCCACTACAAGCCCAAACAGAGGCCTAGAACCCACCATAATGTCTCATGAAGACACATATTTCAAGAATCTGTGCTGGGAAAACTCCAGGATCATTGGTGGAAGACAGAAAGTCTACCAGCAGGATGAATTATCCATAAACTATAGACTGAGAAATCTATACTGAAGCCAGGAAACAACACTCAAATTAAGGACTTGAGCTCCCTGAAAACATGCATAGGCATCCTCAGTGACAAAGAGACCTTGAGCTCCTCAGACGATTAACCGCCAAGTTCGTATCAGGAAAGCCAGCATGGCAAGATTCTCCAAGAGACTGAACAATACTCCATCTTCCCCTGTGGACCCAGGAAACAATACTCAGAGGAATGACCACAGCTCTCTGAAAGTGAACCATAGCAATTCTCAGTAGCAACAAGGTCCTGAGCTTTTCTGATGATGAAGACAAACAAATCCATATTAGGAAGCCACCATGGCAAGTTCCTGAGCAGAACCAACAGCCCTCAACTTCTTTCTCTCCTTTTTTATGTTGTTGACAACAAACCCCAGGGGGGCCCTCCACACCAGCACCAGGCTGATTCAGTTCAGCTGGGGGTTACAGTTTCACACAGTCAATGTGAAACAAATAAACGGCAGAAGAAAAGGTAAACATGATTATGCTCCAGGTTATTCTTCTGACGTCCATCAAATATACTAGTAAGGGATCATAAAGCTAAAAAATTAGTTATAGAAAAAAGTTAAAAATCATCATAGAATTTAAAAATAAAATTAATCCTTATCTAAATCCAAAATGTCAACTCAGAAATTTGAAATCAGTGCCCTGGGAAAGGCAGAAACTTACAATCAGAATTAAATTACTTTGTGGGCCTCCCAGATAGCTCAGTGCCTCCTTAGGCAGATGTAGGGGCTGAGGGTTTGGATCCCCAGCCTTCTGTGCCAGCCCTGCCTTCCGGGCATGCTGAGAAGGTGACTGCGATTGGGTGTGGTGGTGCACACCTGTAATCCCAACATTTGGGAGGCTGAACACAAGAGAATCACTGAGTCCAATCTGTGTAGTGAGACTCTGTAGACCCTGTAATAAATACATTTAAAAAAGCTAAATTGCTTAAGCAAAACTGGAAATACCAGGATGAGAGATGTATAGCACAGGGCCTTCTCTTTTCTGTACATAAAGAGGGTGAGTTAAAATGCTTCCTCCATCCATCCAATCCTATTTTTGTCCCCAGGGGTGTGCTTGTTACTAAATCTTGAATCTTTGACTCTGGCAATCATCCCAATCTACATCCTACTTTCGTCCCTATGTCCCCCTCTTTCATTGCTAATGTATTATTTATGTTAGATAAGAATGCCCTTCAAAGCCATCAGTCCAGATGATAAGCTCCAGAAGGGAAAGAACCTGGACAGTGATGAACTCGTTGAGGTCTGCAGCTTCTCCCCCATGAGGCAGCGCCTGGCACATGAATCCAAAGCAAGCCTTGGATAGTGTTGAAAGAATGCATGAACTGTTTTAGGAAGCCAATTATTGCATTCCTGTCAGTAGAGCTGCATATATTTTATCTTTGTAATATAACCTAGAAGGCTTTTAAAACATACATTTATCTTCCTTTTGAGTTTCTTTTTCTTCTGCTCTTTCCTGAAACAATGCAATCTATTATCCAAGAGCAGTGAATGTCTTTCAACAACAACAACAACAAAAAAAGCAAACTAAACTTTCCCAATTGAATATTCCTATACTTTTACTATTTCTCCCTTCAAACTATTCTTTTTAAGGCTAACAACTACTCATATTCAAATCTGACCTGTCAATATATCATCTTAAATCCTTTTATAAATGTCTCAAAATATAGGGAACAACTGTGTTGAGTTCAGATGCCAAGCATAATTTCAAGACTTAAAGGAAAAGATAGAGAAAGAAAACAAGGCAAAATAAAGAAAAGACAGAAGAAAGAAAGGGAAGAAGGGAGGGAGAAAGGAAGAAAAAGAGATGGAAGGAAGGGGAAAGCAATATTTATTAATCAAAAAATCATCTTTAGTTCTTATGGAGACCAAAGTTAACACAGTTTTTCACTTGTTTTGCAAATTTTACTTTTGTCTTAATAATTCACACAACCTGATTTTTCTAACAGTCTCCAAGAAAACATTTTAAAGAAAATGATATCATATTTATGGTCAAAATATCTATTATAAATATTGTACAAGTATTGGTATATGCACACATATTTAATATACTGTGTAATAATTATGAATTCATTTAACCTAGAAAAGCACTGCTGATTGCAGGGCAACAGAATAAAAATATAAAGGAACTTCAGTTATGCTTGGGTCTTAGACTGACACAGTGCTTTTGACCTTGAGCTAGTTAAATATTGCTGAAGCACACTTTTGGCATATATAAACTAGAGATAAAACACCTTGCAGTGTTTGCAAGTAGTGTAGAATGCACGAAAAGCTTTTAGATACTAAAAAATGTGTACCATTATTTCAAAATTCATTGTGCTAAAATCCATATGCTGAACTTTCTAAGTCTTGTGGAAAGAATCGTTAGCAAATTAGAAAGAATACCAGTCAAGAATACCATAGCAGATATCTTTATAAGCCTGTTGTTTTCCTATTTAAGAAGATAATTAAGACCTGACCATGACTAATTACCATAGAGATAGGTGTCCTGCCTCTATTCCAAATTAATTTGTGTCACATAAAGTGCACTAAAACATGCACCAAATTAAGTATTCAGTTTCTGGTAATCAATTCATCTTTGAAAGAGATTTACACACTTTTAAGGGTATCACTAAAACCATCTACACTTTTAATAAAACTTTACCAGAGATTATGGAAAATTCTTAGATAGATTCTCTAAATTTTTAACCTTTAATCCTTTACCCAGGTGAATTTATACCTAAAAACTTAGAGTGAGAATAGAGGAGTAAATGGATTCATCTAACTCTTAGTGTTCAACTTAGAAGGTTAATTGTATCATTTCAAAACTGCTATTGTGTCAGGGACAATTCTAGGTACCAAGGATATAATATTAAACAGAAAAAAGGGGGGAGAGATTGGAGATCCATACTCTCATAGTAGCGTAAGACAATGGTCACCTATTTTGTTTTCACTTTTGTATATGCAATATATGACTATTTTAGCTTCAGTCCTTGGCTTAGATTCCAACAGAGATGAAATCAGGCTGTTAGCATAGCTGGGCTAGAGGCTTGAGCAAAAAGTCAGCTTCCAAGACCATTCAGGTGGAGTACATTTTGTTGAAGTGGAGGACTCACATCTTCGTTTCTTGGTTGGTAGTGAGCCAAAAATCATTCTTGAGTCCTTGAACATGATATATTCTACCTCAGCAGCAGCAATGACACATCAAGTTCTTCCGATGCTTTGAACATTTCTGACCTTTCTTTGTGCTATCAGCTAGAGGAAACTCATTTCCAAATACTTATCATCTGTTTATGTTAAGGTCAACCGACATCAGTTTTTTATTATATTTGAAAAATGCTTCCACAAACCTACCTAGATGAGTATTAAAAAAGTAACTGACAGAAATCTGGAGGAGTGAGAATCTTTGGCATTGTGCCTGGTACAATACGGAGACCATCAATACTTAAGAAATAAATGAAATACAGATGATCACTAAAGGATATGGAAAAAATAAAGTAAGTAGGACATAAAAATATTCATTTGAGGTAGTAGGTGAAAAGATAAGTGAGAAGTCTTCTGGAATTTAAATCAGGATGTAGTCGGATAAAGAAAGCTTCAAATACCAAGAAGAGACACATAGAAAGCTTACCAGGAGCACTTAACAATCAGTGCCTCCCATTCATAGTGCCTATTTGTGGGATGTTGACAGAAAACAAGAGAAGAGAATCTTATAGATAATATAGACTAAGCTGAAAACATTTAGCACAATGCATCTTCTTGCCAATAATGGAAATTAATGCTTATTATTCCAATGCATGTTCTTTACTGAACCTTAAAACAGAAAGTCGACTTTCAAAACTTTATTAAGATTCACTAAATAAATAATTTGGAAGGGCTGGCAAGATAGCTCAGTGGACTAAGTGCATGCTTAGGCAAGCCCAGAGATGTGTTTCCATCCCTAGCACCTCATGCTGTGCTGGTCCTGCCCTAAGGCATGCTGGGCCTAGGAGACCAGATGTAGTGGCGCATGCTTGTAATCCCAGCACCAGGAAGGTTGAAAACAGGAGGATCACTATGAGTCTGAGCTGCATAGTGAGTCCCTATACCAAGTACATAAAAGTTAAATAAATAAATAATTTGAGCTGAAAAATCACATGTAAAGAAAATGTCTAAGCTCAAACTCTTTTAGTGTTAGTTTATTCAGATCCTGTAATGCAAGCTAAAAATATAGACCAAGCAGCCAAATAACAACTCCACAAAGACACATTTATTTTAAAGATAAGACTATTCTTCCAGTAGCTTATAATTCTACAAAATAAAAACATCCATGTGAAAAATACTCTGGTCCTCCCACATGCTATGAAAATCTTCCCTCAGTCCTTATTTTGAGAATCCCTGTAGTTCTCCACACCTTGCATTATTCTTTATTGTAACCAACTAATAACTCACACTAAGTGTCCCTGCCAGACTCAGACTGTTGAAATTCACCATGCGGAGTATTAACCACATTTGTTTTGCTCCTCACTGACTCAGGGATATCAATTCTATAGTACGTGCACATCTGAGATACCTGGGTCTCCTCCTGTTCAAGACTACCAATGCCCATAAGTATGATGTAAATTTTATGCTTAATCTGAGATCCAAATATTATACAGTATTTTTTATTAAATTTTCCTTTTCATCATGAGAAAAGAATCTCACAGACTTTTTGGTCACTCATTCAAAAATTATGTACAATGTTTTCATTTGTGAAGAGTTTCCAAAGCTCTCATTTGCCATGAATGATTGGCTCTGTTTTCCTATTGCTTATAAAGCTGTATCACTAACAAGGTTTGACAAATATTGTACATTAAGGGCCAGATAATAAATATTTTAGGCTCTGTGGACAACAGACAATATGTGTACAAATGAGTAAGGCTGCATTCCAATGCAACTTGATTTATTCAAACGGGTGTTTGTCCACATTTAGCCTCCTAACTGTATTTACAAAGTGAAGTTCAAAGACCAGGAGGAAAGGAACAGTCAGACAAGTTGGCTTCAGGTTGGATCAGAAATGACAGTTTGAAAATGTCTTCTACTAGCGTTCTTTGGGCAAATTTTCTCTCATTTCACCTTTTCAAAACCTTAAAAATATATTATTTCAAATTGTGTTTGTGTACATGTGGAATAATTATTTTTATTCCATCTACTGTAACTGATAGTTTCTTTGAGCCACAAGTTGGTGATGTTTTTGCCCAGATTCTCAAATCTATGATTCCATGTGTGCAATCCAAACTCCTGTGTGTTGTTCTTCTGGAGTCTTTAAATCCTTATTCTCCTTATGTTTTATTTCACAATCCTAATGCATATGCAAATTTTTTGGCTTTAATTTCACCATAAGTTTGGAAGTACAGTACCTGTTAGCAAAGTTTTTGATATACGCAAAGTTGTTCGTTTTACAGGGCTCATGAAACAATTGTTCAGTGAATCAGACTAAAAGACTTATCATCTAATGGAGCTTATGTTCAAATGTAATATATATGTAATATATTTGTGCAAATTGATATAAGAAATACAAGAAATGTCTTAAATACTTAACTTCTAATGAAAATGATTTAATCCATCTTTAATGAGCTCTAAATAGAAAAAAATTTTAAAATTTAATAAATTAAGCTGGTAATATGGATTTTTAAAGTAAATTTTTATGTCTTGTTCTAAATTTATCAAAGTAAAAATTGTTCTGCCACTTGGAAAACTAAAGATTATTTTACCACGAGTCTAAGTTTCCTAACCTGATCTTAAGGATGAATCAAAATGGATTGTTTCTAAAATTGTTTACAAGCAGTCAGGCCTAGCTAATCGAATTTGTAATAAAGAACATTGGTGGGAGATACCACAGGAGATGGAGGTTAGTACCTTCACAGTGAACTACTTCTTCAGCTCTTTCTAAATTTTTAACTTTGTGATAGGTTCCTACCAGTATAAAAATGACTAAGATCTAGAGATGAGTTTGCTTATTATTTTAGTTTGCACCATTATACATCATATACATGTAACAAATTATAATACTACACCCTATAAGTATGTACAAATATGGTACAATAAAAATTAATCACCAAATTGCGTTCCTAAAGTAATCTGTGCTTTGATGTCTTCCAGTTAAAAGGGAATATAAGAGTATTCAAGTCGTATTACCGACATGTTCATTTTGAAGACATACACAAAAGACAGAGGTGTGTGAATACGGGGTAACATATTTGTTGTTGAGCTAGTAAATAAAAATAAAATGGGGATATTTTGTGTTAAATTAAGAAAAGACCAGTTGGAATATATGCAATAATACGAACAGCAAATGTGAGGGAGAATAGTGAAAACAGAAGATTAAAAGCAACAAATTTTGTTAATTGGATTTAAAATAAGTACAAATGTTGAGTCAGGAACAATGAAATATAGTTAGAAACTTGACAACTCTGAATAACTTTATTCAGTTTATTTATAAGGAAGAATACCTATGACAACTTTAAGGCCAATTGTTAAATATTTGATAAGCAAACAAAAAAAATGAAACTTGAATTTGAATATTCTCTTTTAAATTCTATAATTACTTCATGCTTGATTAACTAAACTTCCCTTTACCACTAAAAGTTAAACTTCCTGTCACCTTTAATATACTTATAAATTATCTTTGAAAAATATTCCTGATTTGCTAAAATTTTAAAGTTCTAAATATCATTTTTACTTATTGTGAATAGAATTTAGCATGTGTTTTCTTTGTGTGCATATATGTTTTAAAGTACTATGTGTAAGCCAGGCATGGTGGCACACACCTCTAATCCCAGCACTTGTGAGGCTGAGACAGGAGGATCGGTGCAAGTTCAAGACCAGCTTGGGCTGACAAGTGGGCTCAAGGACAGCCTGGACTGCATGGTGAAACCCTGTCTCAGGAAGAATAAAAAAAATTAAAAAGTTACCATTTCTTGCATATTTGGATATTATAAGTTATGTTTGGATACTTACAACATAGGTTTATATCCTTTGTATTCTGCTAAGCTTCCAATTTTTGTGTTTCTCAGACTGTTACATTGAATACTTGAACTGTTTTTATTGTTATTAAGTGAGCATTACTAACAAAGATATGCTCTTTCCACTATAAAAGAATTAATAAGTAAGACGAATTAAATGTCTTCAGTATTCTTCATTTTTAAGTAATTAGAAATAAATGTGAACATGCATTTAACTCCTTAAGATGAAAACACCAACTTGACAAATCAAAAAGCACTTGAATTTCTTGATTTAAACTTGCTTACTATTACTTGTGAGTAGCTTACAAAACCTGTCGGGTCAGTTCCTCAGACCTGCAATCAAATGTACATAATGCACATTACTCACATAACCAACATTTTACATTGTGGTTGCAATAAATGTTTTAACGTGCTAATGCATATACTTATCAGAGTCAGAACATATGCTTATGCCTACCTCATTGTTCGGAGCACTACGTTAAGGAATAGAATATTCGAGGAAATGGTGCTTGAATTGGTGCTTCTTAAGAGCAGAAAGTGCTCTAAAAAGGGAGAATAACATCTATAAAACTGTGGTGGAGGAAATACAGCTCATTCACATACTATAAAAGCAAAATTCAGAGAAGATCTGAGCTCAGAGAGCCGAAGTATACTTGATATTATAGATGTGGGTGAAAAGCTACATCGGAAATGTACCCTGTTTTGGATTTTGTCCCTTTCCTAAGAATAATAAAATAATAATATTGAGAGATTTTGGGTAGGGACTATTCATAACAAAACAATAGTAGTACTTGATAACTATGTTGTACCTTACATCATACAGCCAAGTCTCAAGGGTTTGTTATCAAATTAAAGAATGAATAAGCTTTCATAATAGAGTATGTAATTAAAGTCAAGAGAGGCCAAAGAAGTCGTTCATTTGACAGAACTAATGCATAAGTCACCTAGACTGAACATTTATAAGAAAATGGCAGTGTACTCTTTGTTCCTAGAGCTTCATAAGCAAAAGTTATGGCTCCTAGGAATGTTTGTTTTATTAAATATTTTCAACAATCCTGATAATGTCCATATGATTGGTCAGACACTGGGCCCCTACTAACAGTGGGTTCCTTAGCCTATATCTTACTCATGTGCTCCTGAGGAAAGATTCAGCATAAAATTAGTATGCATTTTTTTCCAAAATTTCCAAATTCTGTGTCCAAAAATCTGCATATATGAAAGGGAGCTGAATGTTGATTTCCTTTTTTTTTTTTTTTTTTTTTTTTTTTGGCAGAACCAGGGATTGAACTCAGTGCTTACTAGGGAAGTGCTTATTCCACTGAGCCATCTCCCTGGCCCCATGAATGTTGATTCTGAAGATATCATGCTCAGTAATCTAAGAAGTCACCAGAATCTTAACAAAGATTAATCACAAAAGCAAAAATGATACACACATTTTATCACTGATTATCCAATCACTTAATGTTATTATCAAAGGTATTGAGCTTGGTGATAGTAAAACTGTTATGGTTTGTGTCTAGGTGTTCTCCACAAAGCCTCATGCAGTCATGGGGTGGCTTCTGGAGTTTGTGATCCATTATTGTATGTGGGTGCTGCACCTGACCGGGGGCAGGTAATTTGCTACAATGAAAGGAGAAAGGAGGGGTTAGCTAGCTGCCTGAGCTGCTGCAATTCCCTTTGCTCTTGATCTTTTCTTCAGCCATGAAAGGTTGATCTCTGTCCTGTGTCTTGGAGCCAGTTGAGTATGGACTGAAGCCTCCAGTAACTGTGAGTTAAACATACCTTTCCTTCCTTCATTTTGAGTGTTGGGTATTTGTCCCAGCAATGACAGAAGAGTAACTGAGACAAAAAATAAGTAGTGAAGAAGCACAAAAAGAAATGTGTGTCTGACTGGATGCATATGACACAGAAATAGAAAACTTTTAGACTGATAGAAATATAAACTGTGAGAAGTTTAATTACACACACTGTGTATTATTTAAGCAAAATTCAAGGAATGTACACTTAAAATCCATACACTTCACTGTACCTATATTTTACCTAAATGAAACTAATTAGTTGTCTAGTACTCAAATGATGCTCTACTATTCGTGCCATTGCCAGGCTCCTGTGACCTCCAAGCAGTTGCCCCGACATTTTTGGTCTTGTGACAACTAAAGAGAAGCCCTGAGGTGTGTAGAAATTCTGGAAGCTATCTGGACAGATCCCTTCCACATGAACCTGTCCAAATCACCTCAACTTATTCTTTCATCTTACATGTTTTGAATGAACTAATGAAGCAAAATTAAGATACTGAGAGGTTCAAACAATTTATTTGCATGCATTATTGCATTTAGCTTGTGTTTCATTAACTACTGCTTGAAAGGCAGGGAAAGAAACGGTAACATTTCTACTATGAAAGGTCCTATTTTAACAAGGAATAGTGCCAGGGAGAGCTCATAAATTCACCCCTGTGAGGAAAGGTGCCTATTTCTGTTGCTTTAAGTTAGAGAGGACAAAGAGCTCAGTGAGTTAAAGTGCCTGCAAGCAGGCACAGGGGCTGGGGTTCAATTCCCCAGCCTGCAGTGCTGGCCACAACCCTGGAGCATGCTGAGACTGCTATTAAGACTGGGCATGGGGCTGGGGAGATGGATTAGTAGAATAAGCACTTCCTTGGCAAGCGCAAGTGTCTGAGTTCAATACCTGGTTCTGACAAAAAAAAAAAAAAAAAAAAAAGCTGGGCATGGTGGTGCAGGGCCTGTAATACCCTCTCTTGGGGAGCTGTCAACAGGAGAGTCACTATGAGTTTGATCTTTTAATGAGACTCTGAAAACCCTCTAGACCCTTCCCTAAGATAAACTGGCTTTCCCCAACTCCCCAAAAAATCTTCAAGTGAGCTAACCAAAAGGATATGACTTAAAATAAGTCAATGTAGAGAAATTAAGAAAAGTATTGTAACGCATGACCAGTGACAGCGGAATAAAAAGAAATTCAAATGAAAAGAAATTTCTCCATGAAAAGGAAAATACAAATTATATCTAATTATATCTAATTTAATGGCTTAAAGGTCAGCATTTAATTCTAATCTTTGGCATTAACAAATCTTCATTTTGCCTTTGCTTAGATATAGACTTAGAACTTAGTGTATTGCTTATTTGAAAAGCCATGTAAAATGCAAGGTAATTTTAAATATCAAACAATGATGATATCACTGATTTACTGAAAATTCTGTAACTCAAGAAACTGCTATTTTCAAATAAGTCTTGTCTCCTGCATGCCTTGCCGGCCTCTTCCCCTAGGCATACTGAGATGGTGACCGGGTATAGTGGCCCAGGCCACTCTCAGGGATTGGGAGGCTGAAAACAGGAGGATCACCATGCGCCCAATCTGTGTAATGAGACCCTGTTGATCCTGTACTAAAATACATTAAAAATAAAATATGTTTTGTTTGATTACTATTAAGAGGCACACAATATTGTCATTTACATAAGTCTCAACTATAATTTTTTAGTATAATTTTATAGCTGACTACACACAATAAGAAATATTCAAGTCAATTAACTTCATTGAAGTGTAGTTCCACCTATTCTACCAATGCTGACCTAAATCTAATGACTTCATTAATAATGACCACCAGGGGAAGTACTCTTTGAAATTAAGAGAAAGCAAATCTACTGATGTTTTACTTATTAAAGGATTAAAAGCTATATTCATGAAATGTGATTCATGACTATAAATGAAAATAGAGAAGCATGGATATATACCATAAAACTTTAATGTTAATTTTCTGAATGAAATAGTTTTACAGGATGATTTTTAGAAGCCAAAAGAAAGAAACTAGAAATGTAAGAAGAAAACCTCAGCACTTCTGCTTAATGTCATTAGAATAATGCAATTCACATGTTGAGCAAACATGATATCCATTATAGAAAAAATACAGAAGGTAATGAGTGAAAAAGAACACAGTAAAACAATTTTGATTCTGCAATAAATCACGCTGAGAGGAAAATTATGAAGTCAGATTGGGCACTAAGAAAAACTTTACAGAAATTAAATTTAGGGTGCCAGGGAGCAGGCTAAGTAGAATAAGTGCTTCCCTGGCTAGCGCAAGGGCCTGGGTTCAATCCCCAGTTCTGCCAAAAAAAAAGAAAAAAAAATATTAAATTTAACTGATACATGTTACACAACCCCACTTCTATATCCAAAGAAAATGAAAACATTTCAAAGACACATCTGACAATGACACTTAATGTAGGACTATTCACTAGATAAGAAATGGAACCTTCTAAGCATTCACTGCCTGATGAGTGGATATGTAAAATATGGTAGGTATACAAAATATAGTACTACAGAGCAATTAAAAGAATTAAATACTAATGTTTAATACACAGTGAATGGAACTGGAAGTCATTATGCTAAGTGACATAACCAAAACACCAAAAGTTTGATATTATATGATCTCACTCACATGGAAGCTAAAAATATGGATCTCCTAGATAATAGAAGAAGAATGTAAGTTCCTAAAGTCTAGGGTAATAGCAGGAAGGAAATGAAAGGGAAAGTTAAGGAAGAGATGCTAAATTACATTCGTAGAAGAAATAATTCCTGAATTTCTGATATTCTGTGGCATATCTGGAGTACTACAGATAATGGTAATGGGCTGGCTGCTTTTGAAATTCTAGAAGAGTTGATTATTTTCATCAGAAAAGAGTGATAAATGCTTCAAGAGATAGACATGTTTACCTTTCTTTTGATATTACAAAATATATAAATTTATCAAAACAAAACATGATACCCTATAAATATGTACAACTTTATGTGTCAATTTTGAAATAATAATAGCAGTGAAACCCAGAAATCAATTTTGAAGTAAATGTCACTAATGTAAATTATAAATGTTTCACCAGAATTCAAAGTCAACAGCATTCCTCTATACATAACAAACACACTGGGAGTAAAAATAAAGAAAAAATACTTTTTACAGTAGCATCATGGAAAATGAAATACCGTGGAATTAATCTAACTAAAGAAGTCAAAGATCTATTCAGTGAAAATTACAGTAAACTGAAAAAAATATCGTAGAGGATTTCAGAAAATGGAAAGATATTCTCTGCTCCTGGATAGGAAGAACAAACATTGTGAAGATGGCCATACTTCCAAAATTGTTGTCAGATTTAATGCAATCCCTATTAAACTCAGTTGTGCCCTAAATTTTCTAATCAAGGAGATTATGGGGCCACAGAGCAATGTGACTGATGACATAGAGTGTGCCTTTGGAGGGTCACATGGAGAGAAATGATTCTCTCAGGCCTTTACAGAGAGCAGATTGGTCAAGCAAAGGCTGTGACTGATCAACATGGCTGACACTGACAAAGGATCTCCAAAATGCAGTACAGGGTATTTGATCCTGAGGGAATTTGACTGACCTTGTCAAATACAGAAGTTACATTTCTTTTTATACAGGTCTTGCTTTATCTTGGTCTTAACCATCCAGCAGTAACATATAAATGATGTATAAAATGTAAAGCCATATTAATATGCTGAGAAGTAAAAAGTTCAAGTCATCAACTTCTGACATTGCTTTTCTTCCAGATATCCCACTACAATTATGAACAATTGGATGATATTGGATTATTTTGCTGAATTCACACACCTACAATATTTCAATGGCAATGAAATACCTGTCTCTGAAAAAACTAAACAAAAAGGGATATAAATGTAGGACCATTTTTGTATCTGTATATACAAAATAGGATAGAGCTATTATATATAGAGCTATTATATATAGAGCTATTTTCTCTTAGTTCAATGAGAAGAAAGATTTGTAATAAAAGCATTGGACAGGATATCATCTCTGCATCTTTTACTAAGAGTAACCATTACAAAGACAACAATATGTAGCATATTAATTATTGAAACTGTCCTACCAATCGGTTTTGAAACTTTCTCATTGCTAATTGTTTCTCAATAAAATTAATAAAATGTTATAATGTTTTAAAATGATTAACATGCCTAACATAAAGACAAGGAAAATAGAAGGCATTTATACCATATAGATTATATTCAGATACTCACACAAAACAAAAATAAAAACAAACAAAACCACAAGTCACTTTTAAGATGGCCCAATGTAAATACCCAGTACTGGACTCTTTCTCTAGTTGGAATAATCAAAACACAAATGAACACTTGCATTTCATCATGGGTGGCCAAGTGTGCACATTGTAAACTGTCACTGGGGAAGGTTCAACCCTTTGAGATGAAAACATGGGATTGTGGAATACAGAGAGGAACAAAGTACAACATGACTTGTGACTCCAACTTCTCTTTCAGAGGACTCCACTCTGAAGGGAAAGGACAGGCAAGAAAGCCACAGCAGACAAATGACCACAGGTACCAGACCACTTGCCCTGGGGGACTCTCAGTCATCTCAAGCATGGTGCTCAGATATGGAGCTATATAAAGTCTGCACAATAGATTAATCTAATCTAGACTTCTATATCTAAAATCATCATTATTCCAAAGAAAATAACATTCAGCTGAGGAGGGGAATAGAATTCATTGCTAGCATACCTGTCTATGGAAATATGTTCTATTCTTCATGGAAAAGGAAAAAGATACAGGTCACAAAGTTGAATCTATATAATGAAGAAAGATATCAGAAGGTAAGAAACTATGAAAAATCAGAACACTTAATTTATATATTTTTAATTGTTGTGGAAGAACAATTAAAAAACTTGTTTTTCAAGCAATAATTACAAAACTGTGTTAAATGCCTGTAACATATGGAGAAGCATGAACAACAGCATTTGCATGATGTATACCAAGGAAGAATTGGGAATATCTCACTATAATTGCATTCTAGGTAAAGTAGTTTCAGTATTACATGAGAGTGAATTGAGATTAATTACAATGTAAAATTAAAACTACAGGGATGCTCGTTCATGAACATAAATTAAAAACATGCATAATAGATGTGTTAAGAGAGAAAAGAAAATAGGCAATTCAAACAATAGAATAGTAAACAAGGGTGGAAAATGCAGCAATTACCAAGTTTAGTAACTCCTGACAATGTGCAAGTACAAAAGAAACTAACACACTTATATCAATAATCACCTTAAATCTCAATGTTCTAAATAACAGATTAAAATACACATCATATCAAGATAGATATACAAAGAGACAATTCTGTGTTCTACTCAAACTCATTTGAAAAACAAATTTTAAATGAAAGGAGGACAAGAATATTAAAAAGTTAACAATAATTAGAAAGTTGGGAATATTATAAGCTCAGAAAATTAAGAATTCAGAGGGAGGGCAGGAAGATGGCTCAATGGAATAAGTGCTTTCTTGGCAAGTGCAAGGGTCTGAGTTCAATCCCTGATTCCACGCAAAGAAAATAAATAAAGAATTTGGGGGGGGGAGGGGTGCAGGGAGATGGCTCAGTGGAATAAGCACTTCCTTGGCAAGCGCTTCCCTGGCAAGTGCAGGAACATGAGTTCAATTCCTGGTTCCAGAAAAATAAAAAGCATTTTTTTTCCCAAAATCTAACAACTGGAAGAATACAAGACTTTGAATCACATCATTATTAATCAACATAATACTAGAAGATACAGACAGAGAAATTAGGCAAAAGAAAGAAATAAAAGATGGGTAAACAGGAGAGGGAAAATTTAAATTAACCTTGTTATAGGATCATAAGTTTCTATATAGGATAAAAAAACTTAAATACCTTACTAAAAGACAAATAGAAGTAATAAATGCATTCAATAAAACTGCAGGACATGAAATCAACTTTGAAATATTCAGTATTTTTGCACACCAATAACAAAATTGCTTTAAAAACCGTGAAAGGCATCTCATGCACAATAATTACCAAAATGGGCTGAGGAAAATCTCAGCAATCTAAATGCCCACCTAGCAAGCATGAGCATCCAGGTCTGGATCCTGGCAACACATGTTGTGCTGCCATGCAGGCCACAGAAACCAGGCGTAGTGGGGGAGGCACTCAGGTGGATCACCATGAGTCTGAGCTGTGTAGCTATGCCAGATGAATAAAAGATTTCAAAAAATAGGAAAGACCTGTGGATATTTTTAACCAAAGAGGTGAAAAACCTCTGCAATGAAAATTACAGAGCTTTGATGAAAGAATTTCTTTTTTATTTTTAAGGAATACAAATCAGTGATAGAAAAAAGAACAGTATTAGAAATAATACAAGATTTCACTAATCAAAGTAATAGGCCCTCAACCATTATTGTTGTATGACAGGATGCAGTCTTCAAATTCTTCAAATTAGTTGTTCAGATTACCAAATATGAACACTTAAGATTGGTTTCAGGAAAAACAAGACAAAACAATGCAAAGAAATTATAACAAATTAAAAAGAGGAAAAAAAATCAGAATAAAAAGAATTTAAACATTAACTTCCCCTTTCAAAAGAGCAGCAGAAAAGTGACTGACGATGTATAGTGTGCCTAAGGAGAGTCACCTAGAAAGAAAAAAGTTCTTTCAGGCTTTCACAGAGAGTAAATAAGTCAAGCAATGGCCGAGACTCATCCAGATGACTAACACCGACAAAGTATCTACAAGGTGCTGTGTATGGTTTCAGGGTAAATCCTGAGGGCATTTGACTGACCTTGTCAGATACAAAAGTTACATTTTTAGTTGTATAGATCTTGCTTTAACTTAGTCTTAACCATCCAGCAGAAATATTTAATCATGAGGTATAAAAAATAAAGTTATATTAATATGCTGAGCTGTAAAAGGCTCAACTCAACAACTTCTAACAATTTCCACTTCTGCTGATAACCCACTACTATTGTGGACTATTGGACTTTGTTGGGTTGTTATGCTGAACTCAAGCACCTACACTATTTGGACTGGCATCAAGTTTGAGAAGCTCCTTCAAAGACTTCTCCATGCACAAGTTCTCTAACATCAATGGAACACCCATCTCTGATAAAACAAGACAAAAAAGGGGGATATAAATAAAATCTCAAAGATAAAAAAGAGCAGAAGAAATCAACAATACAATTATCCAAACTATTATGGATATATATTTAAATATATCTTTTTCCCTTCTTTCATTTGTCTTTTAGCTCTTCCCAGTTTTTCCTTCCCACTGAACAATTTGTTTCCCTTGCACAATACCTCTTGTATCTTTTAGATGTTCATTACTCTTGCAGGTTCGAACACTAGTGAGATAATACAATAATAATTCAATGATTGTACATATGGATCCCATTTATTTCACTTACCAATATAGTCTCTAGCTGAGTCCATTGATCTACAAAAGCCTCAAATTTATAATGCTCCATTGTGCAACAGTACCACATATTTTTTATCCATTTCTCAGGTGATGGGCATTTGGGCCGTTTCCAAGATTTATCTATAACAAATTGCACTGCTATAAATATGGGTGCCCATATATTTCTGCAGTATGATGATTTCAGTTCTTCTGGATAAATACTAAGGAAGGGAATAGCTGGCTTGAGCAGAAGCTCCAGCCCTAGATTTTCAAGGATTCTGCATACTGATTTCTATAATGATTGTACCAGTCTGCACTCCCACAAACAGTGAAGAAGGATTCCCTTTTACCCACAGCCCCTCCAGGCTTATTATTGGCTGATTTCTTGAAGTCAGCCATTATTTCTGGGGTGAGATGGAATCTCAGTGTTGATTGAATTTGTGTCTCTTGAACAGCCAATGATGTTAAACATTTTTTCTTATACTTATTTGCTATTTGTGTCTCATTTATGAAATATATGTTCATCTCATATGCCCATTTTTGAATTCTGTCTTTGAATTCTAGTGTTCTGATTTTTGTAATTTTTTATATGTGCTAAATAGAAGTAATTTGTCTGATGGACAATCTGCTGTAACTGTCTCCCACTTTGAGTTTTCTTTTTATTCTGTTGGTGATTTCTTCGATGTGCAGAAACTTTTCAAAAATATGAGATCCCAACTATTGATTCTTTGAGAATTTGCTCTACAGCATGATCTTTGTTCATGAACTTTTTATCTATCCCTATGTCACTAAGGTTTCTACCTCCCTTCTCTTCCAGAATATTTAGTGTTTCAGTTTTAATGTTTAATATTCTTATTCTATTTTGACTGTAGTTCTGGACATGGTAATAGGTATGAGTCTATGGTAAGCAATTGGCATGAAGAAAACCAGTACTTCCAGCACCATTTACTAAAGAATATATCTTTATTCCAATGAAGATGGTTGGTCCCTTGACAAAGATAAACTGGCTGAGTGTGTCTGTAGTTGTGTCTATATCTTCCAATCAGTTCCACTGATCTTCATTTCTTTTCTTTTTTGCCAGTACCATGCTGATTTTATCACAATAGCTTTGTAGTATAATCCAGGAACAAGGATATTTTTCAATTTTCTGAAATCTTCTTTGACCTCTTCTTTCAGAGTGTTTCCTTTGTTAGACTGATTCTTAAATATTTCAATTTTTAGGGTGTTATTGTAAAGGCATGGTTTACGTAAGTTGTCTCTCAATATGTTCATTTTTTTATTAATTTGTTTCAAATTTATTCCCAGGCTTCTCCAGCTTAATTAGCTGCAAAGAATGAATTGTATATAAGCAGAAACTGAAAAGAATTGCAGTGTCCAAGGGGCTTGGTCTTAAAAAAATATTAGAGATCTAGATTACAGAAACACAAAAACAATTTTTAAAAGTAGTCCTAATATAAAATAGCAGCTCCCAGTAATTTCTTCCAAGTTTGATCTCTTTCAGCAGCTGACTTGGTTCAGTTTGCCCCATTCTTATAAGCCTCATCAAAAGTCTCTACAAGATCTGGAAACTTGTCATTATCTCTCCAGTAGCAATTGGTGCTTTTCCATCCAGACTATTTGGTCAGAGCTTCAGCCAGTCTCCTTAAACTAGTCAGGCTGTCTGCACCAAGCTGGTTCAAGAAGCTGGGTAGCATTTCTGTCAGTTGTTTTGTCTCAGTGTGGCCTGTAATGGTGAAAGTGTTTGCTTCCAGAGAAGCCTGAACTTTTGGGTTATTCAAGTAGATAACCGTTCCCTTGTTTGTAAACACATCCACCTCTTCAATACCAGAGATATTCTTTACCCCTAACTTCTTTAATGAGAACTGAAGTTTTTATCATCTGCTATGGCTGTTCCATGAACCACCTTCTTCTTTCTGCAAGCACTTCCTTCCCCATCAATAATACACACTTGCGCTTGCAGTATGGTGAGTTCATGACACTTTCTTTCATCTTTTTGGAGCAGATATGGGGCAGCACGGGGGACTAGGGCTGGTGCTCAGGGGGTCTTGGGTAGACCATCCAGTAGGTTCATTGTTTTTGTATAGAAATGATATTGATTTTTGAGTTTTGACCCTGTATCCTGCGATGAGGCTTAATTTGGTTATTAAATCTACAAGTCTTAGTGGAGTCTGAGGAAACTTCCATGTACAGAATCATGTTATCTGCGAATAATGACCATTTTACTCCCTTTCTAGTCATTATTCCTTTTATCTCTTTCTCTTGTCTAATTGTTCTGACCAATGTTTCCAGAACTCTATTGAATAGGAGTGGTGACAGTAGGCACCCTTGTCTTGTTCCTGATTTTAAAGTGAAGGCTTCCAATTTTTGTACATTAAGTATAATGTTACTTTTTGGTTTTTCAGAGATGGCTTTCATCAGGTTTTTGCTAAAGACCATGTATCCTGATTTTCTGTAGGGTTTTTACCATGAATGAATGTTAGATTTTGTCAAAAGCTTTTTATGCATCTTTTGAGTTGACCATGTGATTTTTGCCTTTGGTTTTGTTGATCTGGTATATTACATTATGATTTTGCATATATTAAACCATCCTTGCATTCCTGGGATGAATCCCACTTTCTTATAATGTTTATTGTTCTTGATGATTTGCTGCATTTCGTTTGCTATTATTTTACTGTGAATTTCTGCTTCTATGTTCATTAGGCAGATTGTCCTGTAGTTCTCCTTTTAGGGTGAATTGGTATCAGAGTAATACTTTCCTCCCTAAAAGAGTTTTGAAAAGTTGTTTCTCTTTTAATTTAGTTCAACAGTTTTAGAAGAGTTGGAATTAGGCCCTCCCTAAATTTATTCTAGAATTCATCTGCGAATCCATCAGAACCTACACTTTTCTTAAAAAGGAATGTGTAATTACTCCATAAGAAATGAAAGTAAATATCTACAAAGTATTATTATCCATTGCCAACAACTTTATGCCTATAAAGTTGAATTATTAGTAATATTCTATTTAGCTAGGTGAAAATTAGTAGAGAAACAGGTTTTCTTTTTCTATTTTTTTGCTATGTAACTGGTGTTAATTTTACTTTTAAAGGTGCATGAAGAACCAGTGGATAATTTCTCCTTAAGTCTACCTATGAAACATTTCTTAAAGTAAAACTGGGAAACTCAACTCAAGAACTGACAAAATGAGAGGCAATTTTATCAGACTAATGTTGTGGTCTATGTCTAGATGTGCCTCCGAAGCCTCATGCAGGTATACGTGTGGCTTTTTTCAGAGGTGGATGGACCTAGAATGTGTAATTGTGGGGTCAATTCATGGTGCGATAGTAGATCAAGGGCACTAGGATTAAGGTGTCAGTGCTGCCCACCCTAAGTAGCCCAGATAAGATAGAAGGGATAGAAAAAGCTATGGATGACCCTTCCTTGTTTTGCTCCTTCCTGATATAAAGGGTTTCTCTTTTGTGATGTCTCTCTGAAATTTCTACATGACACGAGCTAAATAAAGCTTTCTTCTTTTAACTTTCAGTGTTGGATATTTTGTCTCAACAACAAGGAAAGTAACTAAGAAAACAGCATTGTAAATTTACTTCAAATTATAACAAGAAACTAAAATATATGCAAAGTATATTAATAACTGATCTCACTCCCATGTTTCATCGTATTTCTCCTGCTCAATGAAGATAAAATAATAAAACAAAATGTGTTCTTTTGCTTAAGAGACTTCTTACTTGGAAGTCAGCAGAACTATAATGACCTCTCTTCTACAGAAACATAGCTATCTGTAATTAAATATATGATAATATCACACCATTTGTATGTTTGCCTCCAATTTAAAATAATTATTAAGAAGTACTTTTTATAGTAAGACATAATGACACAGGTTGGTACTGAAGGTCAAACCAGTATTTACTATGAACTGAGTTGCTATGATTATGTGTCAATGGAAAATATACTGCTGGGTGATTCTGATCTGCTATGAGCAATTTCAGTGGGCTTACTACAAATGCAAAAATATGACACTATCACAGAAAAGGACTTCTTTTTCTTTGTAAATGATTTTCTGAAACATTTAGCAAATAGACTCTAAAATAATGAAAATCAGTATAGTAAAATAAACACATAAGCCATTTTTTATCATTATTATCATGGTCATTATTAAATATTGTATGCTGCACATAATTGTATACAATTGCATATGCTCTATTTTTATATGGCTGGCAGCTCAGTAGATTTGTATGAAACATGACCACAAACACATGAGTAATGCACTGCTACATGGCATTGCAGCAGGTATGAGAGGACTAGCTAATACAAGTTGTTCAGTTACATTATATCCCATGGCACCATCCACTTAGATGTGATCTGTGTGTGACAGCAATGTCACAATGCCATATATGACTATATTGATTGAATTAGGTGATTTCCTGTAGCATAAACTATAATCAATTCACCCTATGACTTATGCAAATGCTGACAATTTAAAGCAAAGGAAAACACATTGTACGGCAGCAGAGTTCATCCATGATACATGGTAAGGGAAGGTCTAGTCCAAATGAGGATCTTGAGGAAAGCCTCAAAAAGAATCAATCCTCAGGGCACAATTTCCAAAGGAAGAACACAGCACACATCCTTAGTGGACACAAATCCTAAGAATTTAATGATACAGAAATCAATCTATGATGTCAGCAAGATGGCAAAGTAAGAGATACTGCTCTTCATTGACTACACAAAAAATAACCCCACAAACAAACACCCAATTAAAATGCTAGCTACCGAGAGGAAAACACTGGGAGAAAGACCTTCAATTAAGAAACTGAAGCAATACTGTGGAGGAAAACAACTGGAGCACAACCACATAGCAAGGATCTTGGAGGAGGCTACTTGCTAGGCAATCTGCAGAAGGATAGGAATAAACAAGGGTAAGAGTTAGCTCTCAGTCATACCTTAGGTACCACAGAGACCCATAGCCTGGTATGCAGCTGCTTTCTCCAATGAGGTAACTCACAGTCTTGTCACCAGATAAGCTTTTCCCAAGCTCCAGAAAGAAGCTGTTGCAAAGCAGTCAACAAGAAAGGCAGCAGCATGCTGGGGCCATGGCACTACCAACCCAGCACTGCAAGAGCCCAGAACTCTCAAGCTGTGCTCACTCAGTGGTGATGCTCTATACCCTGACTCCATGACCCACCATACACACTGACGACATAGCCGCACTGCTGCAGAGAGATCTGCCCCGGGCTTTGGGGCCACTTACACAGTATATGTGTCCATACTGTAAGCAGACTCTAATTCCATGGCCACCTCAAAAATTCCTGAATCATGAACACCTGGAACAAAGTTGCTGTCTGTATTCGGCTTCCTGGATCAGCGGTTGGCTTTGAATGTATCCACCTGGAATAGCTATTACTACTCTGCCTACATATCTTCTGGACCTATCTTCTAGCTGTTCTACAATGCCTGCGCCTTACCGGTACTACATGTATAGGAATGGCAACACATGTGTGCTACCTAGGTGTAACCCTACCCTGAACCTACAATTATTCAGAAATCCACTGAACAATACAGTGGATTGGTTAAAACATACGTGGTGACAAGGACTCTACTTCCTACAATACAATTGTAGGTGACAGCAGTGACAAGGGCTGTACTTCCTACAATTATTCAGAAATCCACTAGACAATACAGAAGAAACTTCTGGAGAACAAACAGAAAAGGTCATTACTGAAAATAAATTTTGTATTTTTAGTACTCTGTTAATTATGCATTTTTATAAGAATGTGTTTCTAGTACATAATGATTAAAAATATCATACTATGAATTTATTTTGGATATATAAATTTATCTCCTATATGCAGGAAAATTTTAAAAGTTACCCATTAGCAAAGGTTTCCCAGAATACAATCCACAAGAATAAGCTTAAGCTCTCAAGGTTCAGCTACATCTCTTTTCTACCCACGTAAACGCAAAACAATAATGGTATAACTACATGGTGTTTTCACTAAATCTTTATAATTCTGTTTCACTAAGTGGTCAGATTTTTCTGTCCTGTTTCCTTTAAAAGGAATTTATGAGAAAATATGACTGCAAAAATAATTTCACTTATCATGCCCTCTGAAGCAGTCTTTTGAAGATTATGCATAAAAACAAAAGTTAATTAAAGCTAGCTGATATCATATAAAATGAAAGAAATGAATTTATTAAAGTATTCACTGAATACAAATTTATTGTCTGTGTTCACAAATGTATGTGATAAAGACCTTTTATAAGTTTATTATCACAACAAAACACAAACTATGTTTTCCTCAAGTATCATAGAGTCTCAAATATTAGTTTGATAAAAATAAATTTTATTTCTTAGCTTGGAATGTAAATAATTTTCAGGGTAAGAAGAATGTCAAGTAATTTTACAAACAAACTCCTGGTTTCTCAGAAAATCTATAAATGATAAGAAAAAAGTTTTCTATTAACTTATTAAATGATAAAGTCATTTATAGAGATTATTTCAAAAGTCAAAAATAGATGCTAATGATTTCAATGTGTAAGCAACATCTTCGTCAGTTTTTGAGGCATTTTATGATACTGTTGGACAGTGGAATCCACTTAGATTAAAGTTGATTAGTGTTTCATAAAAACAAGTGATACCCTTATTTTATTTTTTAAATAATTTTATTGAGAAATAAATATCAATGAGACAGTTTCAAAAATGATCAATATCACAGTTTCAATAATTAATACACTGTAATATTGTGGTCTTCATAGTGGTTATTCGTAATACAAGATGCAGACATGATGTCCTATAAAACACTATTAGTCCAAAACTTCCTTCTCATTGAATTAAGAGAAAGTAGCTAGATATCTATCCTATTTTGTATATACAGATACAAAATGGTCCTTCATTTATATCCCCTTTTTTATTTAGTTTTTGTCAAACATGAGTATTCCATTGCTATTTAAATATTGCAGGTGTGTGAATTCAGCAAAATAATCCAGTAGTCCATAACAGTAGTGGGTTACCTATAGAACTGGCAGTGTCAGAAATTATTGATTTGAGCCTTTTACAGCTCAGCATATTCATATGGCTTTACTTTGTATATCTTGTTTTCATACTTTTCTGCTGGATGGTTAAGACCAAGATAAAGCAAGACCTATATAGCAAGAAATGCAACTTTTGTATCTGACAAGGTCAGTCAAATCCCCTCAGGATTTAGCCGGGTACCTCAGTTTATAGATCCTTTGTCAGTGTTAGCCATGTGGAAGTGTCATGATCATTGCTGGATTGATTTGCTCTGTAAGTCTTCTTAGGCACACTCTACAATGTTGACCACTTTCCTCTTGGTCCCAAATACTCCTTGATCAAAAAATTTGGGACATCATTGAATTATAAGATGTTATAGTACAGGTAGTACAGGTTCCTGAGTCCTCACTGACCTTGAATAGCTATGTCCAAAATGTTGGCTGTCCTTGCAGCCCTTCTTTTTCTCTAATATTTGCTCTGCAAACTTAAGTTGTTAATCCTCCAGAAGACAACAATATGCAATGCATTAATTATTGAAACTGTCCTATTAATCAGTTTTGAAGCATAGGTTTCGGACAGACAAGGTAGTTGAATGTCAACGGAGTACCCACTTTTGACAGGTGTAGACAAAGGAAGGGTTGTAGAAAGAAAAAATCATCCTGTGTGTGTATAGACAGTACAGTTGGGATAGATAACGCTGTGCTTCTACATAATTCTATGAGAGGCAAGATCTGCACTATTGGTGGTGGGACAGGATATTATGTCAGCTTTTAGTGCTATGGTCATCCACTAGGTAAATAATTAT
>PVKA01004458.1:36450-63402 GCA_004027165.1 Ctenomys sociabilis | reverse complement strand
GAAAACCTGTAAGTATAATATCATGTATGCACCTTGTACAATACCAAAACGTTATGAAAACAGTTTGCAATGTATTATTTCATTGACTCTGTATGGTTATGGTGTTTTGAAACTGTCTGATTGACATTTGTATTTCAATAAAATAAAAATAAATGGAAAAAAAAAGAAGTTCTAAATATCATGGGTAAAATGTGAAAACTTTTGTAAAGAAACAAGAGGTCTCCTTGGAGAGAAAGTCTCTATTTTCTCACAGCCTTTCCTTGAGATTGAAGGTTAAAATTTCTTGCAGTAGACTGTGGAGGAACAGAAAAAAAAAAACCCAAAAAACTGAACACTCTGAATGGAGAAAGAAGCAAGACCAGCAGGATTATCCCTGCACCACAAAAATGGAGGATGTTTTGAGTCAGAGATCTCATTTAATGCATGCAGTGGATAGGTTTTATCTACAAATGGAGTGATAGGCATATATCTACATTTTTGTTTCCAATACTTGTCAATTCACATGGAGTATGCCCTGGCTGAGTATGAGCCTGACATCAGGAAAATTATCCTCTTTCTCATCTTCAAGTACTCCTGTGTTCTTTACACTGGAGGAAGTGGGAGCCCCAGGCCTGCCCTGCACACTTAGTCAGGGTTGAGCAAATGCTGCAGTACCCGAGTGGAAGCAGCAGTGCTGCTGCCTTACACTTACATGGATTCAGGCTCTCCAAAACTCGGCTCTAGCATGAAACTCAGCATCTGAAGAAAGGGCTCATTTCACAGAAATTGCTTTAAAAAAAAAAAAAGAAAGAAAAAAAAGGAATCTTCTTAGTGCATCCAAGATCCTACTTCATCAAGTCAAGGGATAAAAAGAAAGAAAGAAAAAGAAAAAAAAAACATGTCAGGACTGTATACAGGGTAGACTTTCATCACTCACACACTCTTGCACACATTAGGGAAGGGGAATGGTGTGCATTACTGCACTTCGAAAATTTTTGGGTGGAGACCATGAGAGTTATTTTTAATGTGATCCATGAATTAAAACATTCTAGTTAATGTTAAAATATAATTTAAGCCTTATAGGCTCATTATTTTCTCTACTGTTGTAACCAAAGTTCAGTCAACACCTTTTCTTTACACTTTTTTTTTTTTTACATTGAGTTCCCCTGAGTACTAGTTGATTAGCAATTAACTCATGGCTGGTAGTTATGCTAAAAAAAAAGAATGTGAATGTTATGGTTAATTCCAAAGGCCAAAAATGTATTAATAGAATTGCAAGTACCACATTTGTATTTTTACAACAATTAAAAGATAAAAATGAAGAGTCCTGTGTTGCTGCTCTCAAGTATCTCATGAATCACCTAGGAAAAGCGATCAATGTTTCATTAAAATGGGAATCATTATAATTATTATGATGTTCACATGACCATTGAGGTTTTTGCATTGGATGTTTGAGAAAACTCACTGTTCTTCTTTTTTCTACAATTAAATGGAAAGAATGAAATTTAATTTACAATGTTTTTGTTTGAACCACTATAGAGAAGTAGGTAGGTTGCGCCAATCACATTTGTTTCAGAATTCAAGAACGATGATACAACATATTGAAAAAGAGAATATAAAATTATTACTGTAGACCAAATAACTCTCTCTCAGAAGATAAGGGTGTGACTCTCTGACAATCTATTACAACTATCTTGAAAGAATGGAGCACAGAGATTGGCCCATATTTTACAATGATTAGATAATGGGGCTGTAGTGAAGTTTCCCACATTCCAGCTGAGAATTGCATGGTTTTAGCTTTCTACTGATGTCAAAAAGAACACGTAGCCTTTTTCATAAAGTTGCCCAGAGGTAACGCAGAAGGTGAAGCTCAATAGTGTAACTTGAAAACTGTTTAGTATCAAACATCAAGGCTAGAATGGTTATTACAATTAACCCTGATGTTTGATTACCAATTCTTTTAGGTTTCATTTAATTAAATGTGAATGGAAGTAATTATAGAGCTTTATGAATTCTATGGCTCGATGCTGATGATGAAGCTAAAATTTTCATTGAATGCCTTAAGAAATAAGCATTACATATATTGAGAGCTGGTATCCATTCCTGGGCTACTAGTAAGAATCAATGGAACTCAGACAGAGCTGGAGAGTATATCAACAAGGCTTTGTATAATTGCTTCACAGGTATATGTGACCTTGAATTATATATTGAGCCCTCCATAAGGCAAATATTAACCAAAATCTGTTATTCCCAAGGAGTGAAATATTGAACAAGAAATTATTGCTGATATTGGACTGGACCAGCCCAATTTCACACAATGACTAAACAGTTGATCAAACTACACAAAAAGGACTAATTGTTGACAACGAATCTATTAACAGCTCTGTGATTCAGTCTTGGTTTCCATCCTTGAAAAGGATATTCTGTTTAAGTGATTACAAAACAAGATAACAACAGCTCTCCAACAAGCTATATATCTAGAGAATTATCTCCATCTATGAAGTAGAAAATTTCTCATTGTGATGCACTCAATTGAATTCAAAAGATTCTGTGAAGTATGGAGATGGGAGATTTAGAAGCTCCCACAGAACTATAGAATCAACCTGACAATGGATTGAGCACAGGGAAGGCCACTACATCTACAGCTCAGATGTACAGAGAACCTAGGTTTATATCAATTCTGTGACTGTATTTTACATTTTACCAAAAATATCGTGATGACTATACAAACCAACGCATAATGAGAAGATAAGGGTAGATGAATGTAGGCTCAACAAGTTGTAAATCCTGCATGCAGCTAGCACTTAGTATTTTAATGGTTTATGATACAGAAGTTAAGAAGTCCCTGGTAACTTTCCAGAAAGCCCTAGGTAACTTACCATTTTTCTTCTTTGGGTCAACAGACTCCAAGAGATACAAAAGATTAGCTAGCTAAAACTTCTACAGTGAATGAGCACCTAGGGGGTGTGTTTTAAAGAATGTTGATGTGTAGTGACACACACAAAGATAGCTGATTCACAAGTTAATCTTTTCTTTTTTTCTTTTTTTTAACTGCATTAAGTATAGGGTCTACAGGATCAAACTACACAGATGGGACTCCTAGTGATTCTCTCATTTTCAGGCTCCTAAGGGCTGGGATTATAGCTGTGCACCACCATGCCCAGTCTCAATCACTGTCTCAATGGGCCCTGAGGGCAGAACCAGCATGGCACACCAGGGATCAAACCCCAGTCCCTGCATCTGCCTAATCTGGCCAGACCTTTTATAAATTTAAGTAAAAATGGATTTAACAAAAATTATGAAGAGGAAGTCGTTACTCTCACAGTATAAAATGTTCCAAGAGATTTTTGGCTTACATTAACATTGTCACCCAAGCAGATTCACATTTTCTTTCTTTCTTTTTTGTTTTTAATGTATTTTGTACAGGGCCTGAAGGGTCTACAGAGTCTCACTTCATAGATTGGACTTGTAGTGATTCTCTTGTTTTCAGCCTTCCAAGAGCTGGTATTACAGGAATGCACCACCAACACATCCAGTGTCAATAGCAGTCTCAGCGTGGCCTGGGGCAGGGCTGGCAAGACAAGCCAGAAATCAAACCTCAGCTGCTGCACTCAGCCCAAGTAAGGGATTTAGTCTGCTGAGCAATTCTGGCTTTTCCCACAGGTATTTCTTGACAGTGCTGAAATAACACAGCCCTTGATGGACCAAAAATTTGAGGAATTTAACCACAGCAGTGGACCCCTGTACCATGATGGATCAGTGCCCTGCTCCCTCTTTAGATTTTTTTAAAATTTTATTTATTTATTTATTTATTTATTTATTTATTTATTTATTATTTATTCAGTTTTCTTTTTTTGGCAAAACCAAGGATTGAACTCAGACCCTTGCACTTGCCAGGGAAGCACTTATTCTACTGAACCATCTCCCCGGCCCCTTCTACTCTCTCATTATAGCCCTCTCTCAAAGTTGTTTTTTGTTGTTGTTTTCTGGCGTGTGTATGTGTGCCATGAATGAGTATATAAATTAAGTATCTTTGCAGAAAGGTTCATGAATAAAACTTACTTGAGCTTCTGGAGAAAGTGAGATGCAGTAAGAATTTTTCCTGAAGAGTATAAGAGCTCTTTGGGGATGCTTCATGCAGAGATATGAAAATTGCATTATGTTCTTTTGATCTTAAAGATAAGCTCTATGTGAAAGGCTGTTTAATCACTGAGAAGATTATGATAACTCAATGTGTGACTGTAAAGTTTTTTACAACTTCTCAAAGGAGGAATTGATATCTTTTGTAATAATAGATGGAAGTGTCTTAATAAAAGTTGAGTATTAAGATTTCTGAAAATCATTTGACAAATCCAACATTCATTAATAATAAAAACCCTACAGAAAATCATAATAGATGGTCTATATCTTAACCAAATAAAAGCCCTATATGACAAACCAACAGTCAACATCATACTGAATAGGCAAAAGATGAAAGTCTTCAGTTTAAAATCAGGAACAAGTTAAGAATGTCAACTATCTTCACTGTTCAATATAATTCTGGAAAAATTAGTGAGAGCAATTAGACAAGAGAGAGAAATAAAAGGAATAATGATGGAAAAAGAAGTGAAATTATCACTATTTGCAGATGACGTGATACTCTACCTAGAATACTCAAAAAAATCCATGAAGAGACTGGTCAAGTTAATAACCAAATTCAGTAATGTAGCAGGATACAAAGTCACCACCCAAAAATCATTAGCATTTTTGTACACAAACAATGAATGCACCAAGAGAAAAATTAGGGAAACCATGCCCCTCACAATAACATCCCCAAAAATGAAATACTTATGAGGCAATCTAACAAAGGAAATAAAAGATTTGTTCAATGAAATTTACAGTATGCTAAGAAAATGCATTGAAGAGCATTTGATAAAAATGGAAAGATATCCCTTGCTACTGGATAGGAAGACTCAACATTGTGAAAATGGTCATACCACCAAAATTGTTACATAGATTCAGTGCATTCTCTGTTAAAAGACAATTACTATACCTCACAGATCTAAAATAAACATTCATAAAATTCATGTGGAACCAGAAGAGATTTAGAATAGCAAAAATAATCCTGAGCAACAAAAGAAAGGCAGAAGGCATTACAATCAGTGAAATTATACTATAAAGCTACTGTGATAAAATAATCATGGTACTGACATAAATACGATCTGAGGAGCAGTGGAACAGATTAGAAAATACAGACAAAAGGAGCCAAACATTGACTGAAGAAATACAGCCTCTTTGATAAATGTTTCTGAACAACTAGCTTTAAACATGCTGAAGGCTAATATTAGACCCATGTCTACCACCATGCACTAAACTACAGACAAAATGAATCAAACATATAAACATCCAGAGTGCTGTGTAGTTCCTACCTGCTGGGCACAATGAATTGGCATTGGGACTGGTTTAGGTGGTACATTCCAGCACTTGGGAGGCTGAAAACAGAAGAATCACTATGAATGAATCACTACGTAGTGAGACCCTATAGACCCTGCCCTAAATACAGAAAGAAAATGTAAACATTAAAACAGAAACACTAAATCTCTTGTAGGAAAATGTAGACACAAATCTTAAAGATATAGGTATATGTGGAAAGTTCATGAACATAAACCAAATTGCATGGGAAATACTTCAAAGAATCAACAGTTGGGATCTCATTTTTTTGAAAAGTTTTTGCACTTCTAAAGAAATCACTAACAGAGTAAAAAGAAAACCAATGAACTGGGAAAATTTATAGCCAACCATTCCTCTGACAAAGGCCTTCTATTAGATCATATCAAGAATTTTAAAAAATCAGGCCCCCACAATTGAGAGATCCACTCCAAAAGTAGGCATCTAACATGAATACACACCTTTTAGAGGAAGAAATACTAATGGAAAACAAATATACAAAAAAGTTCAACATCGTTGATCATTCAAGAAATGCAAATTAAATCAACACTGAGATTCCATCTGTCCCCAGAAAGAATAGCTAACATCAAGAAGTGAGCCAATAAGAAAAGGTGGAGAGGCAGAGAAGAAATAGGAACCACTCTGCACTTTTGATGGGAGTGCAGACTGGTGCAATCACTATGGAAATCAGTGTGGAGATTCCTTAAAAAGCTAGGACTGGTGGTCCCATTCAACCCAGCGATTCCCCTCCTGGCTATTTTTCCAGAAGAACTGCAAATATTGTACCTCAGTGACATATGTACATCCATGTTTACAGCTGCACAGTTTGTCATAGCTAAATTCTAGAAGCAACCCAAAGGCCCACCAACCGAGATAAAGATGTGGTAGTTTTACACAATGGAGTGTTTTTCACATGAAAAGATAGATAAATTTGAGACTTTTTTATTAAGTGGATGAAACCTCTTAATTGAAATAAATCAAACCGCATGTGAGACCATCATATTATCTTGTATTGTAAGAACCTGAAAGAGAAAATAAAATGTGAAGGGAACAGTCAGTAATAGGAGAAAGGAATGAACCTGTTCAAAAGGAAGGAATTAGTGAGTTTAGGAGAAGAACAGGATGTAAGCAGTATAGCTTGGGCAACTGTACTGTAGGTTTCTGCTGGTCTATGGAAAGGAGCAGTTAATTCTTAATTTGTTTTGTGTTCTTTTTCCAATTATTTTTTTCTTTTTCTCTCTGCTTGCTTTCTCATATATTTTCCTTTCTTTGTTTCTTGTTTCTATTTTGCATGTATGTATCTGGTAATATGAACAAGTAATTTGAAGACACTATGCTATATAACAAGTTCTGTGAAATTCATATTATTTTGTTTATTGAAACTCTGTATTATTTATATTTTTCTTTTCCATTTGAGGCAAGTGTCTACAAGGTGTTCAGGGTCTCAATAATAGATCAGACTCGTAGTGATGCACCTGTTTACAGCCTCCCAGGAGCGGGAATTACAGGCTTGCGCCACCATGCCCAGTCTCAATTGCCCTCTCAGTGGACCCCAGGGGAGGGGGCAGGGCCAGCATGGCAGGGCCGGGAATCGAACGCCCAGCCCCTGCGCCTGCTTACAGGTGCTTTAAACCACTGAGTTATTTGTCCAACCCTTGTATTTTTCTATTTTAATACTATTTTGTACTCTCTTTAAAAACTAAAATTAAATTTTTTTTTAAGATTTCTGTAGTCCATAAACATTTATTTATTCTTTCCCATATTAAGATGTGGCCAAATTGTGTAATTATGGAAATATTTTGGTGGAAAAGTACGTATTTTTCACATTATATTTTATATAATGAGTATTAATCTGAAGATTTTTTTGAATTTAGATTGGAATGTATTGTCTATGTTTACTATGGTGGAATGTGCGAAAGGTCCATAACAAGTTCCATTGTCAGGCTGATTTTAAATCCAGATTTAATTTAAATTCAATGTATTATTCATTGGGATAGAATACCCATGGACATCATGAGATACTTCGGGAAAATGTGTGTCATGAACAGAACTTGTGGGCAAAGCAGTAGTTGTGCAAGTTGTGAGCGTTTGCACTAGAGTACAGCAGCTATGTAATCTAAATTTATGCATTCTCAGGCATAATTATAATTGGGACCCCACTATCAATTAAGACAACAAAGTTTGCCAACTGGCACATCTCAGCAGGTATTAATGTTAATTAAGATCTTACACTGGACAAGCAGCAGGGCTGCACAGTGCTCTTTTAATTTTTTTCAAAATAAAACTATTTTAGTACATTTTAAATTTTCAAATGAGTCAAATTTTAACTTCTGTTTTGGGGGTGGTTTGGTTCTTAATTCTATTGGTACACTTTTGGTGTATATAATGATCATATTAATCATGGAAATTATGTACCCGTGCATGATGTTTGTCTGCATTTGTTTTCTCCTTCTGCACCCAAGTGGCAAACTTTCTCCTCTTCCTCCCCATCCTCTTCTTTCTACTCTTCTTCCTCTTCGCAATTTATTCTGTTTAATCCAGTGGAGTATCATCTCCCTCCTGCCCGTATTTATTAGTTCCTTTGTTCAGAGTTCCTTCAGTCGACACTGTATTAATAGCCTCTCTCATAGGAGTGGTTGAAATGCTTGATGCTACACACACACACACACACACACACACACACACACACAAGTATCAAAAGGGTTTGGTAAAAGATAATGTATCACACCTTGCTGCTTTCTGTTATGATCAAAATGCTCTGCTGGGAGGCTTGCTCTGTTTCATAGTTAAAGAATGAGACTGGACCTCGAGTGAAGGCTCCTGCGCGTGGCTCACAACCCTCATGCTATGATGGCCCCAACACCCGGGAAGGAGAAAGCACAAGGATGAGGATTTCTCCATTTTTCTAAGATGTGGCACAGAAGGTAGAGAAAGAAGTAGGGCTTGAAAATGATCAGGAATCAAATATCAAGAACAAAGTCAGTTTTTATTAGAATTTCAAATAATTCTTCTAGACTATTATTTATTTAATATCTTTAGGTAAGAAAATTAAGACATTTTAAATATGCTAAGAAAATGAGGTTGTTGAAGAAGAATACAGATCTATATAACATTAATACTAACATATGACAAAAACATGTAGAGGAACAATAAAAATAAATGTGCTAACATTAAGACTAAAACAACTTTATAATTTTAGAGCATAATAACTTAAATGATAATGACATGATATCTGCATATAGTTAAATTTATAGACCCTTTATAAAGAATTATTTTATGGATTATATTAATCTGCATATGATATTAACTTTCAACAGTCATGTAATCAGATTTCATTCTGAACAGTCTAATTTGTCTTCTTTAGTTGCCAAGTTTTACATTGAATTTAAATAATTTTGTATTAATTATGTATAAACATTAAATAGAAAAATGTAGCTGTTTGTTTCAGAATCAAGAAATTAAAGCCAATTACATTTTGAAATACCCTCTAAATTTTACATTCAGTCGAAGGACAATACCCAAGATACAAATAGAACTGTGCTTTTTTAACATCACTATCATTTAGAGATCAGTTTAATAACCAGCCTATTCATCCCTCTAAGCACCTCTCAGATGCGCATGAGTCATGTCTTGAGTGGCCAAAACCCAATTACTTGTAAATCAGTTACCAGCAGCAACCTTACGCTTTAAATGTCATTTATAGAAAGTAATATTTTCTAAAAGTTGCAAAATATGTTACCTTTATTTTGAGGAGGAAAATGAAGATTTAGGCCAAGCATAGAGTGTCTATATATCCAAGCCTGCTTAGGGTAGTAGGCCCATGTATTCTGCATAAGTTGTATAGTAAATTTTTAATGTCACACTAACTAGTAGATATAACTTAGAATAAATTTTGAAATTCTTCATCATAATATTTTTACTTCTCTCTTTAGTAGATATTTTGGTGAATGTTTTGCTTTGTATCTAGAGACATAAGCATAGACATGAATTTAAAAACCTACAAAAAACAATGCTTTTTGACTTTATATTTATGTGCCTAAAAGAAAACGTAAAACTCTAAACTCATTGTTGAGGGGGCCTGCCTATTAGCTCAGTTGTTTAAGTGGCTGCTTAAGCAAAGGCAGTCAGGTTCGGGATACTGTGGCTCAATCCCTAGACCATCATGCCTTATGAGACTTGGCCTTAAGGCATCTTGAGCCAGCCCCCAAAAAATTCCTTCTGAACTTTAGACAAGCCAAGAAGTGTTACAATTCCTGACTTGAAATTATACTACAAAGCTACTGTGATAAAATCAGCATGGTATTGGCAAAAATACCAATGAGGATCAATGAAATAGATTAGAAGATGCAGAACCCACTACAAACACACTCAGCCACCTGATCTTCAACAGAGGTGCAAAACACATGTACAGATAGAAAGATAGCCTCTTTAAGGAATGATACTGGAAAAACTTACTCTCTGCATGTCAAAAACTAAAGCTTGACCCAGGTCTATTACCATGCACTAAACTAAAGTCAAAATGGATTAAAGATCTAAACATTAAAACAGAAACATGCAATTTCCTGAAGAGAAAGTAGGAAGAACCCTTGAAGACATAGGGGTAGGCAAAGAATTTATGAACGAAAATCAAATTGCACAGGTAAAGAATTAACAACTTACTGCGATGTTTTTGCATGTCAAAAGAAATTACCAACAAAATGAAATGACAACACAAATTTGGGAAAAAATGTTAACTAATAAGCACTCAGACAAAGGTATGGGCTCTAGGATTCATAAAGAACTAAAAAGCATTAGGGCCCCAAAATTTAAAGACCCAGTCAAGAAATGGGCATCTGTGATGAACAAATATTAGTCAGAGGGGAAAATTATAGAAGTGAATAAATATATGAAAAATTGCTCCGCATCACTAGCCATTTGTGAAATGCAAATTAAAACAATACTGAGATAGCATCTCACCCCAGAAAGAGTAGCTGTCATAAAGAAATCAACCAACAGCAAATGTTGGAGAGCCTGGGGGTAAAGGGTACCATTCTCCACTGCTGATGTGCTGATGGGAACGTAGACTGGTAAACAAATTATGGAAATCAGTATGGAGGCTGCTTTAGAAACTAGGGCTAGAAATCCCACTCAAACCAGCTATCTCCCTACTGGGAATTTTCCCAGAGGAACTGAAAATAGCATATTATAGTGTATTATGTGTGTTTATGTTTATAGCAGTACAATTTATGATAGGCAAATCTTGGAAACAACCAAGATGCCCATCACATGAGGAATGGATAAAATAGACATGGTATTTTTATACAATGGAGTATTACTCAGCTACAAAGAATGATAAATTTGGAAGGCTTTATTTAAGTGGATGTAACTTGAAGATATACTCGTGAGTAAAATAAACCAGACACAGGTGTACAAATATCATATAGTCTCCCTACTATAAGAACTCAAAAGAAAAGACAAAAATAGAAAGGCGTAACACAATTAAGAGGAAAACCAGAACTTAACGGTTAAACAAATAAGAAAGAGCAAGGAGAAAAGCTGGGACACATGACACGGACAAAACCATACACAAGATGGTTAAGGCAATGATCCTGACAATCTTTAGCAGTTTTTTGAAACTAGCAGTTAATTGTTAGGATTGTCATCCTGACTATATGTGCTGATACCTGTGAACTAAGCAACTTCACTGAAGATAGCAATGTGTAATACTAGGGTCATGCTTGAAATGCCTATCATTCTGGTCTTCTAAGTACATACTGCTTGACAAGTCATATCAATTACTGCTATAGTATCTCCCAAGTAAATGTTTATTTTCAAAAAGTCTAATAAATGAAAACAAGAGACAAGAGAAAAATGTCATAGTACTCTCCTGCTACAATGCTGCATGTGATTGAATTTCTAAATTTCAGTGTAAAAGTATGTAATTGCTTATTCCCATTTTTTGTCTTTTTCCACTTCAAATTATGCAGAGATTTACAGTTTAACATATCAAAACTTGATGGAAAATACCTGTTTCATGTTATGTCTAACATGTTTGATATTCAGACATACAGTGAAGTTAAGCTCACCTGCCTATGTTCTAGGGTAATAGTATCATTAACTTGTCTTCTGGAGGATTAGCAACTTAGGTTTGCAGACCAAATATCAGAGAAAAATAAGGGTTGCAAAGATAGCTAACATTTTAGTCCTAGCCTTTCAAGGTCAGTGAGATTCAGGACACAGGAGAACTTATACTGTAACATCATGTAACTTAGTGATGTCCAAAATCTTCTGATCAAGGATATTATGGGGCCACAGAGGAAAGTGATTGGTGATGTAGAGTGTGCCTAAGGAGAGTCATCTCTCAGGCCTTCACAGAGAGTAAATTGCTCAAGCAATGGCCATGACACATCCACATGGCTGACACTGACAAAGGATCTATAAACTGCGGTACAGGCTTTCATGCTAAATCCTGAAGGGATTTGACTGACCTTGTCAGATACAAAAGTTACAGTTCTTATGTAGGTCATGCTTTATCTTGGTCTAAACTATCCAGCAGAAAAGTATGAAAATGAAGTATACAAAGTAAAGCCATATTAATATGATGAGCTATAAAAGGCTCAAGTCAACAACTTCTGACATTGCCAGTCCTACAGAAAATTCACTACTATTATGGACTACTGGAGTATATTTGATTACTTTGCTGAATTCACACACCTACAATATTTAAATGGCAATCAAATACCCATCTCTACAAGACTAAATAAATAAGAGGATACAAATGAAGGACCATTTTTCATCTCTATGTACAAAATAAGATAGATATACAGCTACATTCTCTTCATTCAATAAGAAAGAGTTTTACTAATACTGTTTGGACAGGATATCATGTCTGCATCTTGTACTATGAATTACCACTAAGAAGACAACAATATGAAATGTATTAATTATTGAAAATGTCCTACTAATCGGTTTTGAAATTGTCTTATTGCTATTTGTTTCTCAATAAAATTAATAAAAAGAAAAACATTACAAAAAATAAATAAGTAAACTCTTTTTGAAAAACATGATTTTATTTATGTACATCCTCAGGTTCCAGGGTTGGTAAAAGTTTAAGAGTCTACTTGGAGAAATTAAACATTCAATGCCCAATTTGAAACAGATTTTTTTAAAGCTCTCTTTAAATAAACTTGCCTATTATCCACTTCTAATGAGCTGCAGAATCAGAATGTGTCCTCAGAGCAGTCATTTTGAGATCCCAATATTATCAAGGGGCTGATGAAAGGAAAGAAACAATGATATGTACTAGAAAAAATAATGATGTAGTTAGAAAAGTGAATTTTTGTATGTAGTTGGCCTTGAGCATAAAATTATGAAAATAAACTTGCAAGCCTCAAGCCATAGTACACAATAACATGCTGTCTCCTCAAGAAATACACTGAAAATAAAAGTACAGGAGCAGCTTTTTACATCATATATTTGTTTTTTATTTGACGTGATAGGAATACTTCACTGCATTTTTCAAAGTATGTCAACCATCTCTTTTCCTCAAAATATTTTATATTTCATGTGTTGTCATGTTCACTATGTACATTAATGGGAAATATTTTTTTTTATTTCATTTAGCAAAATATCCGACTGGTAGTGGCTTGAAACAGAAATTTATTATTCAATTGATAAGTATTTTTCAAATAAGTGCTGTCAATCATTAAATATCAAACCAGATGGTCTGATCATTCTGTTCCTTGCCAGTCCACCCCTCACCACTGTCATCATAATATCTTTTCTCCTATGTGTTGTCCGCATTAAGTTTACAGAATAGTGGCACAGCCTCAAATGCAGCTTAAAGACAATAATAAAAATCTGAGAAGTAAACATGTGTACAGTGTTTCTTTTATGAATAAACCAAAAGCTTTGTTAGAATCTCATAGCCCCCAGACTAACGTATATGTGCATTACAGAATAGTGATTTTGTTTTTTATTTTGGACCTTGGACATACCCAGAATTTTGATGATGGGATTATATCTGGAAAAGATGGTTATATTTATCTCAAGGGAAAAAGGGAAAGCAGTTATAGTAAGTATCACCAAGAGAGTCTGAACTTCAAATACAAGTAGGTTCAATTGCATTAAGAAATTTTTTGTTATTATTATTTTTTTCTTTAAAAGATGGTGATAAATGAACCAGGGAGATAGCTCAGTGGAATAATTGCCTGCCTGGAAGGCAAAAGGTCCTGAGCTTGATCGTTGGCACCAGCAAAAAAAAAAAAAATGGTGATAAGATTCTTAGAAATAAGCATGTATCTTCTTGTCTGAAAACAGACAAAATTCAATTTATTTGCCACAAAGTCAAGCACCATTATACGAAAGAGAAATTCTTATTAAGGACGACCTTTGTATATACTTTTCTTGAAGAGGAAGACCAGAATTCCTCTGTCATCTTCTTCAGATAATAAAGGTATGAAGTTTTGAGGTCTGCTTATGATCAGCCATTCCTCCATAGAGGTTATAAATAGATGTGAGAGATACTAGATTTTAGATAGTTGCACATAGTGATCTGGACTGAATAATGTAACCTTCAGACAAAGTAGAATTTGGTTCTGTCCTTGCTTCTATTTTTCTGCAGATGCAGTAATTTATGAATGATCATAACTATTCCAGAACCCAGTTGAATGAAATTTATAGAATTAGAGTTAGATAAAAGGAAGAGAGCGAGAAAGGAAAGGAGGGGAGGGGAAGGAGGGGATGGAAACATTTAGGGACAGGAGAGAAAGTCTGTGTTATGGCTTGCACCAGGAATGTTTCCTAGGAGTTCATATACAGAAGGCTTGCAACACAGCTGGTACATTTCCTCACCATTGGCTCCAACACAATGGTACAAAGCAATTATGAACTGAAACCTCTGAGCTCACAAGCTAAAATAAATCCTTTCTCCTCACAAGTTGTTTATCTCAGGTATTTTCTCACAGTGAGAGAAAGTAGACCAACACAGGTAAAAAGAACTTCACCTGCTCTAATTGGAACCTTTGACATTTTAGAAGTTCTAGCTCACTCATTTCATTCCCCTCTGTTACCTGAAAGATGCTTTAACATGAATGTTGATGCAAAGAGGTGTTTTCCTTCCATAACATCAGAAAAGTTCAAATAAAGTGCTGGTGCTAGACCCTAATAATCAGATGCTTACTTGCCAGGCACAGATTTAGGAACTAAATAATAGCAACTAAAGAACAGCATATGCCAAATTTATGATGTGAGTGGTTGTGGTAACAGAAGATTTTGTTTCTGGTACAATGGTGGGCAAGACATCAGAACTAGTAATTACTGTTGAGCAGCAAAGGTAGCAGACATGTCAGCTAGCAAACTCCTTTTATTCCTTGGAGAAACAGCATCCTGCTGAACCAAGAACTGAATCATCTTGGAGAGAATACTGTTTGCTACCCAGTGACCCTTTTATGAGGGGACTTAAGATATATTATGTTTTGTACAAACAAAGAAAAATCTCAAGGGTTAAACAAAATAAGCATTTATATTTCAGGACTCACACTTTAGGCATAGTCCCTATGTGGGATATGCTCCATTATTCGATACAGGAAAGAGTGAAGTTACCTTCACAAAAATCAGGGATAATTTCTTAAAACTTCTTCTCTGAAATGATATACAAGATTTTCATTTACATTTCTTTGAAAAATAAAATCCCAGGACACAGCACACAATTAGCAAAGAATAGAGTCATGTAGTCATTCTTACCTATTTGCATTTATTTTTTAATTTAGCTCCCCAAAACTCTCAGTAATCTTATAAACTATGCACTATTTCTTAAGTAAAATATTTTTCATTTTTATATTACTTTCTTTGCATACAGCTTGACTGATAAATACCCTAGAAAATAGACACAAAGCCCTTGAAGTAGATGCCATAAGCACTTGCAGAAAGGACCAGGAAAAGAGCACATTGCAAGCAGGAGAGAAATTGTTGGGGTCACTTGCAGAAAAATGTGATTGTGTGCAGAAAGGTCCCCATTTTCTAGGGCTGTTATAGAAATAGAATATTTTTTTGTTTTTTGGCAGAACTGGGAATTGAACTCAGGCCCTTGTACTTGCCAAGGGTGCACTTATTCCACTGAGCCATCATCCTGGCCCCAAATAGAATGTGTTAATGTATGGACATAGAACTGTTTGTGGTTCATAGTAAGCACTCAGTTTAAATATTATAATTAGAAGTTCATTGTAAATCCAGGAAAATACAGGCACTACCTCTTCTTTCCAGAGTGAAGTGAGAATTCAGAGCAGGATAGTGCTGCTATCCTGAATAATTACTTTAAAGCACATCACAGAAAAGCTCAGAATGAGCTTACACTGTGGCTGTATTTGGTTATCAGCACGTCATGCATGGAGCTGGAAAACCAACCTTCCAAAAACACAGCTGGATTCTCATGATAAGTGTCCCCATTAATGTGATTTCTAGAATAGCCTCTGACCAGAGCAGATTTGTTGGCTGAACTATTTCACTGGACAGAGCTTCGTGCCACTTGATTTTAAAGGGATAACTGATAATTCAGTGCTTCCAATTTTGGATGAAATATTGCCTTGCCTCTGTGTATATGAGTTTAATGACATAAAGACGAAAGACAAATTATATTCCAAACCTTTCCACAGTTCATTGTGCTGACTGCTTCCATGCATCAAGTAATGACACTTGCATAAGGGCTTACTGTTGTCAGCTGGGACTAACATATTAAATTCCTCCCAGCATAAACACTCCAGTCACAGAGAAAAAATAGAAAGAAATTTGATGTCATTCAGGATGCTTTTGATAGTTCTCTTTTGCAGTTTGACAATGGAATTGAAATGGTAAGCATCTGAAGGGAGGGAGAAGGGTAGATTCCATACCGCATTTCAAATAGCTAAACAGGAAATGTTCTGCTAGCTGTATTTTATGGTAAAATAATTATATAAGAAAGGGCTTGAGGAGACAGTTTGACAGTCTAAGCACCTGCCTGGCAAATGCAAGAAACCAGGCTTGATCCTCATGCCAGCACTGTGCCCAGCCAGACACTGAAACCAGGAATGGTGGCACATGCCTGGAGTCCCAGTCCTGGGGAGGCAGAGGCAGGAGGATCACTATGACTCTAAACTGCATAGTGAGACCCTTTACTGAACGAATGATTGAATAAATAAATAAATTTTAAAAATTTAATTATGTAAGAAAAGAAACATTAACATCTATTTATATTTTCTTTGTCTTTCGTTATGAGTGAAATAAAAGTTGTATTGCCTGGCAAACAGCAGAAACCGAATGATAAAGTAAGTTAGATGGTTTAAAATGGGAATTACATAAATATAAGAAGCATAGATGTCATAACTGTATTCAAAGAGCAGGCAGCACTTATAAATTATTGCTTAAATTGTTAAATGTGCTGCTGATTGTGCAGTGTGTGTAACTTTAGAAGATGCATGAAAACTAGTGCTTGCATTTTCTGACTTTATTTGATAATTTCAATTGTTCTTATGAATTAGTTGTTTAAAAAGGTTCTTATATTTTTTAAGAAAGAGGGATTTAAAAAGTCAGATGACATGAAATAGAGAAATACATGCTCACAAAGCTATAAGAAAATATCATATTTTATTATAAAAATAAATATTCAAACCTCAGATCATGTTGACTTTCTAGAGAATTTCCTTTCCCAAAATAGACAAGACCAAACTCTCTTTGATATTAAAGGGTAGTCATGACAACACCAGTTTTGAGAAGCCAAAGTGCACAAAGGACAGTCTGTATATTGTTAATCTTTGACATAGTTGAAAGAAATTTCTTGAGTTGCTTTGCAATATTTATAAAAATGATTTCTTTGAAATATTTATAAAAATGACAGTTTTTTCAATAAAAAGTTAAAATTTATGAGAAGTATGACAAAATATAAGCAAGAAAGTCATGTGGTCAAGAGTGAATTTCTTGCTTTATTAAATTTCTAAAAATTGGTAAGTCACCATTGATAGATTATGACACAGACAAAGGATCTGCAGAATAAGGTACAGAATTACAAGATAAACCCTGAGGGGACTTCACTGGCCTCATCAGAAACAAAAACTACATCTTTTTGTATATCGGTCTTCTCTATCTAGGTCTTAACCATCCAGCAGAAAAGTATAAAATGAGGTATACACATGGGATCATAATAATAAGTTGAGTGGTAAAATGGCTATGGTCAACTTCTTCAGATAACTCACTATTATTGTGGAATGCTGGACTGTGTTGGATTGTGTCGTCAAGTTCAGGCACCTAAATTAGTTGAATGACAATGGAGTGCCCATCTTTGACAGGTGTAGACAAAGGAAGGGGTATAGAAAGGAAGAATCATGATGTGTGTGTATGGACAGTACAGTTGGGATAGATACGCTGTGCTTCTACATAATTCTATGAGAGGCAAGATTTGCATTAATGGTAGTTGGACAGGATATTATGTCGGCTTCTAGTACTATGGGCAACCACTAGGAAAATAACAAGGTAGAAAGTATTAATTATTGAATCGATATAATTCAGGTATAAAAAATAAGACATGTAAACAGCTACACTCTCTAAATTTATTGATAAGAGACATCTACTATAATAATGTCTGTAAGTACATCATGTATGTACCTTGTATGACACCAAAACGTTATGAAAACAGTTTGCAATGTATTAATTTATCGAATCCATCCTGTTAAGGTGTCTTAAAACTGTCTCATTGATATTTGTACTTCAATAAAAAAATAAAAAGAAGATAGATTACATTTATGATGCCTCATTGAATCTACACAAAATTCTGAGAAGAGCTCTATTCCACAGCTGTATAGTGGAATGTTAACCTGGTGAACTTGTTAGGCCCATCTGAACTGGACTGCCATGGTGTGTAAGGCTGAGGAATGTTGCCAGCAGTGTAAGAGGCAGAACTGGAAAGTTGTTGGAAGCTGCTGGTTCTCTTGGGCTGTTCTGCTGAAAGATCTTGACATATGGGCTTTCCTGATGAGAACTCAGCTTTCTTTAAACTGGGAGAGCTCAGGACCTCACTGTTGCAGAGGATAGCTGTGGTACTTGTAAGGAGAGGTCTGGTTCTTACCAAGAGTACTGCTTCCTGCATTCAGTTCAGATCACTCAGCCTGCTAGCACACATGCTTTATTCCACTGGCACAGACTTCCTAGCTTCCCCCACTGATATTTGGGCCTTTATAGCACACATCCTTGAAGCAGGCCTATCTGAGACACTGTCATGAGTTCTAAGCCTCCAACTGGATTTGCAGGAGCCATTGTTATGGGCTCTAGGTCTTCTGCTGGACTCATTCAGGACACTACTATGGGATCTACAATCTCAGTTGGATTCTTCAGTCTTTAGTGTGTGGACAGATTTCCTATACTCTTTGTATAGTGTTATTTGGGTGATTATCATAAAATAATCTTATAAAATGTGTGTCCTCTATTGTATTATTCCCTTGAAAAAATGTCAAAGCACATATTGGAAAAGTTCATGTGGACAAGTAAGAGAATTTTTCCTTATATTATATGACTGGAAAGAGGAAAACCTAAACTAAGGAGAATTTATCATAATATTTTGGACCAAGACTTTAAAACCAACAGTAAAATTGACAAATACTGGCATAACAGTGAAAAAAAAAACTGATAGCAAATAAACTAGAACATAAATATATGCTCAGAGTTAGGAAAGAATTGTGGCCAATACACACCTACATAGCCTATTAAATACAGTGAAGGTTTCACTTGAGCTATGTGCTAAATGTTTCTCATTACAGTTCATTCATTTAGACACACATGCAGTGTCTCCATTTATGGCTAAGTTTTCATCTTAAAACAAACTTTGAGAACGGCAAAGGAGACTCATGACACCATATTTCATACTAAAAATGTATTCAATGTTATAGTAACAATGTAGACATAATAAATAAAATGTGTGTATTTAATGTATGATTTCATGAGTTTTGACATTAGTGGTCTAGTTACTGCCCTATCAAGATAGTAAATAAGGTCAAAACCTTCCAGAGTTGCTTTATGTGCTTGTATTTTTAATTGTTTCTTTTCTTTTTGAAGTAAAGACATTTAAAATGTTATATGTCCCCCTACATTTGAAATGCATGTTACCATATGATTATCAAAGAAATATTGTATAATAGATCTCTAGAACTTTTTCATATACATAACTGAAATTTTATACTCTGAACATCACTCCCTGTTTCCTCCAGCTTTAAATCTGTGCAAACTAATATCATCCTCTTTACATCAAGAAGTTTATCAAAGACAAACACCTAAGTGAAATCATGCCTCCCTTAATTGTTGCCTGTGAAGAATCTGTTCTTCCTCAATGACTCTCATTCCATAAGTTACAGATATACAACACACTCTAAACACCCAGGCCAAAATTACAACTTTTGAAGTTAAAAGTCATGTTAAAATTCACATAAAATAAACTTGCATTCATACAGCACTCAATCTGGAATATTCAGATAGTCCCATAAACATTTGTTTTAATTTTATAAGTGACACTTGGGCAATTCTTGGGAATACATCAAACATATGGAACTGGTAAAATGACACCTTGCTGTGTCATCTGCACCACACTCCTTCTTGCTGGTAATGACAGATATTCACTACCAGCATTCAAACAATATTCTTTTAAAACTCTTTGTTCACTGTAAGTCCATGCATATGTGCTGTTCAAATATATGTGTGTGTGTGTGTGTGTGTGTGTGTGTGTGTGTGTGTAAGTCTCAGAGCTTGTACTAAAGGCAATGAAGATCTAGTGACACATTTGTGTTAGAAAATGTCAATGAGAAAGACCTTAGAATGCTAAGTATTGTGTTTGATGCCCTGGATTTGTCTACTCTTAAAAATCACATTGCAGCTTAATCTTCAAACTCACATGTTAATGGTATTGGAAGGTGGGATATTTGGAAGGCAATTAGGAACAAAGATCACTTGGGAGGACGTGATTACATTAATCGCTTCATGAGAGAAAGAACACAGCTAGGTGAGCAAGCTTGCTCTGCTTCACCAGGGTCTGCCCGCACCACCTAGATCTCTGCGGAGAACACACACCAACAAGAAGACTTTCACTAAATACTGTTCCTCCAACATCAACTTGCCACCAGTGTCCAGAAGAGTAGGAAAGAAACTTGTTTTATTTATAAATCTTTAGCATGTGGTGTCTCATTATTCACAGAGAAAATGGATGAAGATACTGTGCCTTTATTTCCATTTATTCCCTGTTAGTGATCTGTGAATAAAAACCAAATTGTTTATAAATAAGTAGTGCCTAGTAATTAAGTAATTAACCATGTCAAAATTACATTCATCAAATATCTGAAGACCAGGCCAGAAATGGTATAGTGTAAACAAAGCCACCTGAATTTTAATCTGAGTATGTTCTTTATGGACACTTCCATTTCAGTTATATAAATAAGTTTCAGTCTACAATTAATTGAATGGTGGTCTAATATAGTGAAAATAATTTTCATTGTTAAGAAAAAAATGGACATAAAGTCCTAACGTTCTATATAAACATATTCAATAATTTTTGTGGATTATATACTGAACACTCTAATGATATAAAAAGAAAATAGGATACAATAGCTTCTTCAGATTAATTAAATTTTAATATATCTTAATATTCATGTGTGTATAATGGATTTGTTTTAGACTATTAGAAGGCTGGCTTAGAAGAATTACATCTAGTAATGCCTGTCGGTGTGTATTCAGTGCTCTATAAATGTTAAGAAAACCTCATAATTATATTTTACTTTGTTTTTATTTTATTGAGCACTGAGGTAAAACATTTTGAATGAAGGGTTACTATTCATCAATTTCTACTCCTGGATTTCTACACTTTTTCTTATTATTAATTTTATTGAGAAACAAATAGCAATGAGACAGTTTCAAAACTGATTAATAGGACAGATTCAATAATTACTACATTGTATATTGTTATTGTCTTAGTGGTTATTTGTAGTACAAGATGCAAACAGGGTATCCTGTCCAAACACTACTGGTACACATCTTTCTTCTCATTGAATTAAGAGAATGTAGCTGTATATCTATCCTAGCTATTCTGTATATACAGCTATTCTGTATCCCTTTTTTTTGATACAGCTTTGTATCCCTTTTTTTTTGTTTAGTCCTGTCAAATATGGGTATTCCATTGGGCTCTAAATACTGTAAGTGCGTGAATTCAGCAAAACAATCTAACACAGAGTCCACAGAGTAGTGGGTTATCTGCATAGGACTGGCAATGTTAGAAGTTGTTGATGTGAGCCTATCACAGCTCAGCATATTAATATGGGTATACTTTTTATACCTCATTTTTTATACTTTTCTGAGGGATGGTCAAGACCTATATAACAAGAAATGTAACTTTTGTATCTGATAAGGTCAGTTAAATCCCCTCAGGTTTTATCCTGTAACCCTGTACTGCAGTTTGCAGATCCTTTGTCAGTGTCAGCCATGTGGATGAGTCACAGCCATTCCTTGACCAATTTGTTCTCTGTGAAAGTCTGAGAGAACGTTTTCTCTTCATGTGACTCTCATTAGGCACACTCTACATCATCGATGACATTGCTCTGTGGCCCCATAATCTCCTTGATTAGAATATTTGGGACACAACTGAGTTATATGATGTCACAGTATAAATTCTTCTATGTTCTGAGTCTTCGCTGAACTTGAAAGGCTAGGATCAAAATAATGACTGTCCTTGCAGCCCTTCTATTTCTCTAATTTTTTGCAAACATGTTGTTAACCCTCCAGAAGACAAGCTTATTATTGCCCTACAACATATGCAGTCGATTTAACTTCACTATCTGTCTGAATATCAAACATCTTAGGCATAACATGGAACAGGTATTTTCCATCAAGTATTGATATGGTAAAGTTTAAGTCCCTTCAGAATATGGAGGGAAAAAAATAATTTAAAAATATGAATAAACAATTCCATATTTTTTCACAGACATTTAGAAATCTAACCATATAGAGCATATGGAAATTGTTTGGGTTCCCACATTTGACTTGTATCTGTGAAACATACAGATGAAATTCCAGGCTGACAAAAAATAAAAACAGGAATTTGGACTCTCGTAACTATTTCTAATAGAAGTTTAATCAGACTTAAGTACCTTGACAGGGAAACATTTGGAAAAAAAATTAAATTCAAGATGACGAGAATAAGGCAAAAATGTAGATATTCAGATGACCTAATTCAATAAACTGTCTTACATCCTGTGTAAAGAGGAAAGAAAAATTACAGTTGTTCTGTTTATACAATGCTTTGCTCTGATTGCTGTGTAAGCACTAAATGTTCCAGAATACTAACTTGGAATATTTCTCAGTAACCAATTTTCTGTTGCCTAAGGCCTTAAATGGTCAACATTTGACCATTTTAACACAGAACACTATTTTGTATTGTATGTTGTGCTTGCTGTCTAATCCATAGTAAGCATGGATAAAAATTTATGCAAACCTATCATAGCACAATTACCTCCACAAGTGTAGATACCACACACCTATATTTTTTTTTAATTGAAAACTTGTCATTACTAAACCTTTCTGCCATATGTTACCCCTCCTCATTCAAATTCTATTTCTTCCATGGCTGCATCTCCCTATTTTCTGTTCTTCTGTGAGGTCATATATCAATCCCTACCCTCTCCGGTTATTTGCTTTTCAATAGGAACTTCAAGGTAGAAGATATTTTTTTTTCTTCTTTGGGGTGAAATAATACATTTTAATCACTTTTTTACTTAAAAATGTTTTTTTTTCCTGTATTTCAGAGCATATTAACAATAAACACTAGTTACTTAGAAATTGTGGTGATAGTCTACAAAGAGTAAAAAGCGATCATTCTTAGAACCTAAGATAAAAGCACTACTGAATTCTCAGCACTTTCTGCACTCTTTATAACCAATGAGCAGACTTGCAAAGTGTTTCTTAATTTTTTTTTTTTTTTTTTTTTATTTTAGGAAAGGGTCTATAGGGTGTTATGGGTCTCACTACTAGATCAAACTCATAGTGATCTACCTGTTTACAGCCTCCCAAGAGCTGGGATTATAGGCACGGGACACCATGCCCAGTCTCAATTGCTATCTCAGTGTGCCCCAGGGGTGGGGCCAGTGGGACAGGCCAGGGGATAGAATCCCCAGTCCCTGAGCCTGCTTACAGGTGCTTTAATCTGCTGAGCTACTTGGCTGGGCCCTGAAATTTTTAAATTATTTATCTGTACTAAGAAAACATGACCCAAAGATGGTATATATTTGTCATGCTAAATGATGTTGTTTTTACTTATAGTTTATTATTTGAATCATTTATTTATAGTAATGCTTTACAATTAGAAAAACTTCATAAACACAATTTTCATTACCAAGTATCTTCTGATATTTAAAGTAAACATATAAACAAATGATCTTATGAAACATGACCCAAAGATGGTATATATTTGACATGCTAAATGATGTTGTTTTTACTTATAGTTTATTATTTGAATCATTTATTTATAGTGATGCTTTACAATTAGAAAAACTTCATAAACACAATTTTCATTACCAAGTATCTTCTGATTTTTAGAGTAAGTAGATATATAAACAAATGATCTTATGAAGAATTATGCTGCCTTATTTATAATAATTACTTTATAATATATTTTAACTAAAATATAAATAGCATAACATGATTTGAAAGCATACATGCATTACAAAAATTATGTGTGCTCGGCTTTATTCTAAATTTTAGGATTTAATTGGACACTCATCTATAAATAAATGCGAAAAAACACCACTCCTAAAATGTGTTCTCTTTTATAATGAGAACACGCTGTAGATATCGTCCATATTCATGGAATCATGGAGTTTATTTTTCCTTCCCTTTTGCTAGAAAAATTAACTGAGGATATGCTCTCACAAAATGACAGTGTTGAGAAGAAAGTCATTAAAAGGCAAAATACATGTATGTGAAGGACACATGTAGGCTACACTGGGCTATGTTTTGAAGATTGGTCTTAGAAGGGAGAGGTGAGACTGGTCAGAACTGTGGTGGGCGGCAAGACTGTTCTCTCACCAGTACACATGGGGTGAGGCAGTCAGAGATGATGTTACCAAGGTGGTTTCCAGAGCCTGCTGAGGCAGAGCCCAGCGGCTGGGTGTTGATCCCCTGGGACAGGCCAAGACTGTCAGGGAGACTGGGCGTGGTGGCACTCACCTGTAATCGCAGCGCTTGGGAGGCTGCAGGCAGGAGGATCCCTACGAGTCTGATGGACATAGTGAGGCCCTGTAGGCTCTAAACTAAATACATCAAATAATAATAATAATTAATAATAATAAAGTAAAAATGGTTTCAGTCAAAATATAAACTTCCTTTCGTGAAAGACTTTGAATGTTATCCTGTGGTTATTGCAGTCAGTTACCAAACAAAAGAACACGTTTTTAAAGAATACTGTCAGAGGCATGGAGCATGACAATCAGAAGAGAAAACAGTTACATGTGTAAGTGAAATGATTCCAAATGGCAGATACCTGGTCAGAAACAAAATCTGTGAATCACAGACAAACATGCAGAGGGGCCAGAAAAATGATTTGACACTGTATTTTAGGCACTTGGAGAAAGGCTTTTCAAAGTTTATGTATTTGGTATAGGGTCTCCCTACACAGCCCGGACTTATTGTAATCCTGCTGTCTCAGCCTCCCCAGCACTAAGATTACAGACGTGCTCCACCACGCCTGGTTTCAGTGGCCAGAAGGGCATGTGATCTGGCAATGGAATCTGTGCCCTTGCTCTTGTCAGGCAGGCACTTACATCCCTGAGCTGTCTCCACAGCTCCACAGAAAGATTTTTAATAATAAGATAGCACTAGTTCTCTTTCTCAGAGCAGATGCAATGTGAGGAAAGAAAAATGTCTGGACGATCTGATAAATTAATAAAATAGCCTAGAATTAGAAAACTATAAGATGTAAAAGACAATATTAATCTCTCATAATCTTAATCAAACTGAATAAAATTCTGTACCCTTAATTAATATTAAAATGTATGTTCTTTTCTTTTTGTTAAATGGCATGTAAGTGTCAAATGTACTTTTTCTCTTTGACTCATAGAAATTACTCAGGCATTAAAAATAAAACACATACTTAAACAGTTTGTTAACATCAAACATGTGACTTAATGGGTTAAAATGGGCTGGTTTCAAATTTAAATCAGAACCCATGCTTAGCATTTCACGACAAAAGTGTTTCTCAACCTTAGAAATAACTATCCACTGATTATGGATAATAAGTGTGATATGAAGGGACATTATTCATTCATAGATTGCTTTTTAGTAAGTCTGACATAAATACTGTTTTGGAGTGTTTCTCATTTTCCTACTATTTAATTTATCTTTTCTACTGAAAATAGAAGGCTAACAAGAATGACAACACAGATGGTGTCATTTTTTCCCCTCACAAGTCAAAGTGATGAGCATTATAAAAATTGTCACAACCATCCTCTCACCTGCCTGGTCCCTTCTGTGTCCCCGTCTGCACAGAGCTGATCCAATGAATTGCACTTCTCTGACCTCTTGCATGGCTCCCATGATCAGTTTAGAGAAAAGACAAATTATAGTCTAAGATTATTTTTAATTATATAATTATCATATTTTAAAATACTAGTTTTATAATGCAAGGTCAGAGCTGTTACAGAACTCTAAAAAAATTATTCAAAATATATTTAAATTCATGACTTAATGACTGCATGAACATAAAGCCCAGTGTTCCTCTTGAGCACACAGTACAACTGAGCATTTCCATTATGGGTACACTAAGAGAGGATGACTAGATTCAGCAATATTTTCATGCACAGTAGGAGCAGGGGTCCCTTCCATACACCATCAAAGATTAGATGGGTTTCACCATTTGCAGTCATGAATTAAGACTCTTCAATTCAAGTAGTAATTTGCGAATCTTGGGATTGATGAAGAAGCTAAGAGTCTGGAGAGAATCGTAACCCAATGACTCATTCTTGAATGCAATTAAGGTAGTGATAGTCCTAGAAACTTTAAGGTAGCCATGTTTTTATTCTCTTTTTATTATGGATGCATAGGCATAAAAGAAATTGAATTTTACAATACGGCTTCAGTAGGTAACACTTTGTCAGCGTTCTTTTATGTGTCACCCTATTTGTCCATGTCTTTATCCAATATAAAAATTACATTACAGGGATAATGATCACTGAGTTTGAGTGTTTTCAGCTTCAGTGGACATAATTCTAAAGGTACCTGCTCACATGCTCACTTCCTGTTTGGTCAAACAGGTACACCTGCAAAATAAATTTTCTGATGTAATTGCAAAAAGAATATCACCTTTGATGATATTGGTGAACTCAATTTATAAACACTTGAACTTTTTTTTAATTTTTCAGAACTGGGGATTTAACTCAGGCCCTTGCGCTTGCCAGGGAAGTGCTTATTCTACTGAGCCATCTCCTCAGGCCCTAACATTTGAACTCTTTTTTTTTTTTTTTTTTTTTTTTTTTTTTTTTTTTTTTTTTTTTTTTTTTTTTTTTTTTTTTTTTTTTT